>JAQFYC010000363.1:0-60908 GCA_034694165.1 Tomocerus mixtus
TATAAACAAATGCTTCAATTACTTATAATGTATGCAAATTGTATGCAAATAATGTATGTATTCACATATCTATTACATATTGGGTGCGTAATACTAGTAAATAGCATTGTGCACTGAAACTGCAACTAAATTATTACAAGCATATTCATGCAGGCAGTTAGTTGTGTTGATGTTTATGAGAATTGAGACACTTGTGATGGAGAAAGAAAGGAACTGTGGCAACACCGCACGCAGCCCCTTCAAGCCACTGCCATCCTTTTTTTACCTGAGTCCCTTAATTACCTAAAATTGTCGACCGCTCGGCCTTAATCCGGATTAAGGACTTTAATAAGTTCTGTAGATTTGTACGCTCCCGTACTGTATGTAACAATATTCTTTCTAACTCACTTACAAGACTTGGTTTGCTTTGGCTACTTTTACAAGTCACACACCTTGAAAGAAATGCCATTAGCACCAACAACCACACCATAAATTCTCATATAGGTAGATAGAAGTGTTCCTAACTATATTTATTGCAGACCATTCCAACAACACAACTATGAGCTTACACTTTTAA
The DNA here is from genome assembly GCA_034694165.1 of Tomocerus mixtus. Classification (NCBI taxonomy): domain Eukaryota; kingdom Metazoa; phylum Arthropoda; class Collembola; order Entomobryomorpha; family Tomoceridae; genus Tomocerus; species Tomocerus mixtus. The sequence continues at coordinate 557 of JAQFYC010000363.1, forward strand.
CAATGACAGTAAGAACATTACATGTAAGTTGTAAGTAAATATAGTATGTACTAAGTAGCTCATAATAATATATAGTAATAAGGACCAGTGAAACAGTGAAAGGTATAAGTTGTGCTTAACTATTCTTAGCCTGAACAATTAAACAACCTTATTTACTTCACTAAAAACACATAATAAATACTTAGTAATGAACACTGACAGACTCAACTAATAATGAACTTTAGATTAAAATTTCAAAGAACTTCTTACTGTAATGGTTTTGAAATGATTAATCGTCTTGTATTATAAATAGTGCCATACTGTTAAGTAGGTTTAAATTAGACACTTTCAGGCAAATTAAAATTGGAAACTAAAACACTATTAGTAGGAACGGTAATACAATTGTTAATTTAATGGATTTTTATATCCTTTCCGGATTCCATGAAAGCATATTTTCATCGTCGCATTATTGTTTTACTATAGAATCTGAGAAATATGTTCATTAGTTATGTAGCAAACAGTAAGTAAAATTATATTTGGATTAGCTACATAGATATTGCATATATGTAGGTATATAGTAGTGTAGTACCTACAGGAGTACATAGCTTATAAAAATCTCTATGAATTTCCTACATTTCTGTTGATTTCATTTTACACTTTATCCACCTACGTATTTGTTTATTATTCTGGAACGTGTGTCTATATGTACGTGTAGTAATGTAAGCAAAGTGCCTTCCCTTGCATCCCGGATTTTCCAAAGTTTGGCCCAGTGAACTGTAGAGAATTTAGCTAAAATTTGTACGCAGCCTCCTTAGGATAAGGTTATGTTATATTATATCCATAGTTTCATATCCGAGTCAAACCTCGCCACTATTTCTTCGCCTCACGTCACCTAACACAACATGTCACACTAATGAGCCATCATTAATCATTCTTCTGATTCAAGAGTCCAAAATTATTCATTCCTCTCGATGAACTCGGCTGTGCTGCCGTGCTGTTATGAAACCACTACATTAAATACAGCCAACAGCCCACCAGCTCTGTGTACTGTGTATTGTAGCTAATATTATGCATTTCAATGGCCGTACGTCTCTCTTTTAGCTTCCTCTTTATTCTCACTCAACTCAACCAGGCAGCTCAAGAACTGAAACTTATTTCCCATTTTGCATTCTACATTCTACGAGCAAATAGACTCGTGAGGCAAAGCAAAATGCAAAAGCGGCTAAACGAAGGCAGGTATTCCACATTGGGCTGCTCTACTCTTTTGTTTACACAACTCTTAAACTATTGTGCTTTATATATTTAAGTATAAGTAAGTAGCTACCTTAGCTACTGCCTGCCTAGTAATTTATATAGTAAATAAGTTACACAACTAGGCTTGGCATGGCATCATAATATATATAAATGACTACTTCTTCTGCTACTGTTTCTATGTGGGCACCTGAACTGAACTAGAGCTAATGCCGGAGCTTCTGTTTCTGCTTTCAATGTTTCAATGTTCAACTTTCCATTCCACTCTTCTGCTTCCTATACGAACACTAATGCTAATGCTAACACTACATAACATAATTTGAGGGAGTATTTATTCTCCAAGTCCACAAATCAGTAGCACACCTACACTAACCACTCAACTAGCTCCTTCCACATCCACTATCCAATCCACATCCACCTTAATATATTACTAACTCACAAAACTATCCTAATCATCTTGAATGCAAGAGTAGTAGTTCTATTGTATAATAATATACTACAGATGTGATGTAATGTGCAAATAGTAGTCCATTGTTAGTTTGTTAGTATGAAATATGGTACTAGGTAGTAGGTAGTACCACATTTTTAACTAACATAACCTTAATAAGAAAATCTTTCGAGGGAAAATGAAAATGAGCTGAGGAGTTATTTTACATTTACATTACACAATTTGCTTAACTAGCTAATATGATATAGTAGAGGAAGATGATGGAGACAAGTCTCAAGACACAGACACCTACTCCTACTACACTTTTACCTTAGCTTAGGTGTGTACCTTATTGTGTTAGTTAGTTATTGCACTTCATCTCTTCATTTTCATTCCTTTTCTTTTCAAATGCAATACATACATACTATATACTTACATAATTCTGTACAGGGCGATTATGATTACGCTCTGCATTCTAAAATCATTTTCATATGTACAGTACACTGTACTAGTAGAGATGCACCACAGTAGTCATTTCGTTTTCGCTGTACGATATTAATGTACAAGCCAAAATTGGACATATTATAATAGAGTGGTGATTTTTCTAAAGTCTTCTTAAAAACGGAATGAGTGGGAACCTTAAGGAAGCAATTTGGAAAATTATCGCGTAGACACATAACATACATTGGTCTTGTGTAGTTACGTTACAATGGAATCCTGTATGTATAACATCAAACCCTACTCATCTTTCCCTAACTCAAGTCCAGCAATGGAGTATAATATGCTTTTAGATAATATGCATATTTTACCTATTCTCTCAGCCTATTTAGTTTCTGCACGGTAGTAAACTTCCCTTTAGCATTAGTTGGTGCCAAATGAGCCCTGCTCTTGCTCTCCTCTGCTGCCTAATGTAATGTAATGCTATTAGTCCTGCTCTATTGTGTTTGGTTTGCAGTGTTAGTGTTAGTATTCTACTCTAGTGTATGTAGTATGTAGTCTATCTACTGTGCTCCATTTCTATTTCTCTTCTTCTTCTTTACTTTTCTCTTGGCTTTCTACTTGCTAAAGATAAACTGGTATGGTAACTTAACTACATTTCTACTTCATATACTTACATCCTTTACATCCACTGTCCTGTATTCTACTCACTAAACTCTTCTTCCGATCTTATCCTTTCTCCAGAAGCTCTTTATTAAATATGCAAGTGAATTTTGAGCTTCCTTGCTTACTTTGCTCCAGTAGACTTTAGAAAGAACATGGAAACTATACTTATAAAACATGACATAGACATAAGGTAAATGCTTTAGTTTCGGAAGAAGGAGCGTTATAAGGCGTATGTTTTTACTTTCTATCTTTTGGATCCTCGCTTAGTTTGTCCTTTAACTTTAACTTAACTAAGTACTCACATACATAAAACTAAAACCAGTAGCTACCTAAGACTCCCATAGGTACATTGAAAAAGGAAAGATCAGCACCACTGTGTTTGTAGATATAGGAAAACCGTATTATTTACATAGTGCACCGTAGTACATGGTACGAAGAGAACTAACTCCACTGTAACGCTATGTAATATCGTAATACGTATATTTATGTGTATTTATATTATGTATTTGTATTCCAGAATTCGGTTAGGACGTTTCTGTTCAGTTTGGCTGGGAAGCCAGAGCAAGAGCAAGCAGCATGGTCCATTCGCTCTCAATAGAAGACTACACAACAGTACAATAGACTTGGAAAGGAATATATTGCACATGTCAAAGAAGGGAAAGCACTGCATTGTGCTAATGCAATGCATTCCATAGAATACTGAATTCAACTCACTGACTGAGTGGAGTGAGAGAGAATTTCCTCCGAACTCAAACTCTGCTCAACTGGCTGAAATACTGAAATAGTGAAATACCTACTAAACTAAAGATTATATAGGAAGGAGAAGCTAGAGCGAATTTAATGCTACGAGGACTACGACATACAATCATAGTTCCAGAAGACATAAGGACCACTGTTTAGTTCACTCTGTCGTTTTGTATTACTCCATCGCGATTCCCACACATACCTATAGAGATGAACAGTAACACAATAGACACTAGCAGACTGTACACTGTACTATATTCAATTCAACAACTCAACCCTTTTGCCTTACATTGCATTGGATTGCTTGCATTCCCTTAACTTACTAACTATTTATGTCTATAGGAACTCGAGTTGACTTAACTTGGCGACTAAACTATCCTTTTACTCCAATGTTCAATCCTTATAATACATACGAGCCGTTCACCCCATCTGGGGCGATCCCAGTACCATGCAGTATCCACATTGTGCGTAAATCCACACAAAATATTCTAGCTTATCTTTAGCTAAAGATAAAGACAAAGAATACCATAAACAAACATATATTGTATTTATGAAATATATAATTACAGTGAAATTAAAGGAGTTGATTGATTCCTATCCGTTTAATTTAGTATGAGGTGCGGAGGTAAAATTAAGTCTTCATTGAACATCGCCGACTATATCGACCATACGGTCGGTTTGCCTTCTTGTGTTAGTACAAAGTACATATATATGGCAATTCTATGCACTGTAGATCTTCTTTATATGTATTTTATTATATAATATCCTAAAACAGAGTATTCCTCTTACATTTCAGATTTTATTTACTATATCTCTTAGTATAAATGTGTATATATGTAGAGATAGCTACTTTCTATTAAATATATTGTAGAATTTGGATACATCTGTGTGTATTTATGTATAGAAGCAGAGGCAGGACATCGAACAGTAGCCAGGCCAACATTCTAACACAAGAGAACACAAGGCAAAGTAAAAGGAAAGGAAAAGGAAGTTAAAGTTTAGCTTCGTTTCGTTTCGTTTGAGCTTACTGGGCCGAATTTTAGTGAACTGAACTCAACTACAGTAGATACAGTACAGTAGCTTGGCTTTGAATCTAACAAAACACGGCACAACCCTAGCTGTTTAGCTGTTGACTATCTTATATAATATACTGATTGTATGTAGTAGCTCTATAGCTTTTGCTTTATCCATCCTCATCCTTAACTTGTGCACTATTACGACTTCGTAGATACATAAATACCTTACTAAAGTATAACTCTATAACTAACTAACTAGTCTACATTCTTACATAACATAGCATAGCTAGAAGATATACAAACAAAACAGAAGCAAAGCTAAGTCACATTACACACACACAATGCACGAGCACTGGAGCCAAAAGGCAACTTATCATTCTGGTGGACTTTTTTGCCACGGAATACCGTGAAGCTATTTGTGAAATGAAAAACAATGCTTTGACAAGGCATGACATGACAGGTGAGTAAGTAATAGCAGCAACAACAACAACGTACACATAACAGAACACACTCCAACTCTAACAACTCCACATAGTACATTATAACCAAAGAGAACACCAAAAGGCAATGAAGTACCTTGCCTGGTGTACGAAGTGGAGTGCACTATGACTAAATAGCTAGTATTTACGTAGAAATAAATAGAACCGGACACATCACAACACTAAGTTTATACACTACAGATAGCTCTTAACAATAGAAGACTTTCATAAGAGCCCTACATCCAAAGAGAATACAAATGATCCTCAGAGTCTAGCCAAAAGCCAACTCATTTCCATATCCTAACAACTAAATGACTGAACCGAAAATTTCCACTGAAACCAACAACCCTACAAAACAAATTGCATAACAAATGTATATCGTTATTAACAATGGGATGCGATCTACTATAATATCATAACATAACTCAACCAACCAAAGTGCTCTCATAATTTACTTTTACCTAAACTCCAGCAAGATACATTAAATTTTGTATCCGTTTTCAGGGAACTGTGCCAGACCAAACCAGTCCAGGGGTGTAATATAAACTTTATAAGCACCAACAGATTTAGAATTTACACTTAGGTGTGCTGTCTTTAGTATAATATTATAATTATGCTGCTCACTTCACTTCCTGTGATGTGATCTCTCAAATTAAAAAACTTTTCTCGAAACTAATCACTTCACTAAATTATATAATGACTTCACACGACGCACTCACTTACAATTAACATTAACAACAGAAAATATGCAAATTAAGCACTTCATGAAACAAAGACTCAATATTTGAATAATTACTTATATAGCGCAAATAATTAAGTGTAGAACGCAAAATTAAATTTTACGCTAAACCACATTTCGGTTCAAACTTTAACTTTAAACACTTACACAACACTAGTATAAAGATGTGAGATGTTGAATTTGAACTGCATGAACATTTCTTGTATGTTTTAGTATCTAACAACACCGACAAAATATTTATCAAATTCCATATGTATTACTTATCTCCGCTTTACAGATATTAGTTTCCGCAAAGTAAATATGACAATACAATGACGTATTTGTATATTTTCTAAAAATAAAATTTTATCAAGAGACGGAAACGAAGTAAACTCCACTCCACGCCAACACCACACTCAACTCACTACTAATAGGTAGTTGTTACATAAACGGATGAGCAAACAAAACTCCTTTGTAGACGGAACTGTACAGCAGCGGTGAAGTTATAAGGTACAAAGGTACACGAAACACAACCACGTTGTAGCATTTAGTTTAAAATTAAAGACTGAGGTACCTACTCGGAATGAAGGAATGACTAGTATCCTGTCCAGCCAACCAGGTTAAATGGAAACAAAATTGAGTCAGTTGCATTTTCATTGCATGAAGGATGAAAGCATGCATATATTGTAATACCTTCTTGAATATATACTCGAAGAGAGTCAGAAAGTGACAAAGTTACTTAACTTACTCACCTATAGATAGGGATTCACATTCACAACCCAAAATTAGGCCCAACCCTTTTAGTGCTATACAATTGTGTCCAATTATTGACTAGGGTTTAGTTCGTGGGTCATATTACCTAGGTATTAACCTAACCTAAAGTTTACCTTTATTATACTCTTTTTAAATAATGGAGTAGATACAACAATGGTTTTTAATACTTAAATGAACGTGTACATTTTTACACTATGAGAAATTAATTTGTGGGATTAGTCAATTTTGGGTAGAGTGAATGGTTCAAAATTGTATAAAAAATCTTTTGCCTCTTCTGGCACTCTTTGCTTAACATAACATTGACATTGCAACCAAATACCTGCTCTAGCTTTACTACCTACCTTTAGATACCTACATACATTCTTACAGGATAGCAAAATGCAAAAGCCCATCACATATTAGTATGAATACCTACATTTTATTACACATAGTAATAAACATACCTTACATAATAAAATAAATAGTACCTAACCTAAGCTAGGTGGTCTGCTTGGTTTGGTTTGCTATATTATAGTTCTTCTTATTGGTGCTAAGTGCAGTACAATACTTAAACACATTGTGTTTGATTATTTTAAGTAGCTATGCATAGTTTATACAATCTTTGAATGGTACTTGAACGCTTACTTAATAATAGCGTGCTCTGCTCTTTGGTTTGGTTTGGTTTGCACTGTTTATCTCTAGGTTAGTTTTGAGGAGTGGCATGCCATAATAATACAGCATAGTAGTTTGATATTGCATTGCATATTGCATGGCAGTGGCGATGACGATGACTACTTTGCATTGTCAAATAACATTAAGTTATATGACAAACGATAATAAAATTAGTGTTGACTTGACTTGACTTGACTTTCAGCCTGGCTTGCTTGCCCTTAGCTGAAGTGACTCTGACTCTATTTCATTCCCTGTTTGTATTGTTACTTTGTTACATTTAATTTACATAGCAAAGAGCAACCCATGCCATGCCACAGTCAAGCAAGAAGGTAAGTTATAATAATATACTTGTAAACTTGTAGTTTGTGATGGTTACAGTAGTTGAGAGAGATATTTTCAGTAGGTATTAGGTACTTCACCGAAAGAGACACATACCTCGCCTCAGCGACTCAACTGGCCTTTTAGTGTGTGTATATTTAGTATACTTACTTGTATTATAATAAAATACATTTAAAGATAAACTTAGGGCAGAGACAGAACCCATTATGTCATTTCTAAATCTATACAAACACACAATCTTTTGCCTGCGCATTCAATTCACCATGTACTTCATTTCCATTGTCTCACAATATATTGGAGACACATCATCATCATCGTCCTCATTAACATCAAATCAGTAAACCATAAATAAAGTCAAGTCTTTGCCATACACATAACTCTCTCAATCTACTGAAGAATAAACTCTATAGCAAATACGTTAGACTTACAAGTAAGAGGAAGACATTCAATTTCAATTTCCACATACTGTAGACTGTAGAGTACAGTACAAAACAATCAAATCAACATAAGTATTGCAGTTTAAATACTACTAGTAAATATATTTATAACATACAGATGAATTGAACAATGAACATAGCATAGCTCACTCAAAACACAACAATCAAGCATTTCAATTCAATTCACTTCACTAGCTTGTTTGGCTTGGTTCATCCATATGATGCACAGATGAGATGACGAGTCGAGTGCTTTGGTTTGGTTGCCAATAAAAGCCATAAGCCAAGGCAAATCACAATCGCACCATCCACACACACTAGCTCTTTGTCTAAACGCATCCGACTTCCTTCCTTATTCACTTGAGCAGAACAAACGAACCATCAACATCAACTTCACATTTAACTTTACCATTAAAGCCATCTTTTCACCCTTCCCTCATCCCGACAACGACAACCCAAGGCAAATAGGCAATGCAATGACTCTCTCACTTTGTTGTTCCACGGCATTTGTTTTAAAGTGAAGTGAACATTCCATCGTACTAATAAGCCCTAAAATATTTAACATCCCATCAAATGTGCACCTTTGCCCGTTGTTCTTCATTTATATCTAGATTCTAGACCCAGCAAACTTGGAACAATTTATAAACAAAATTTTTTAAAAATGTAATACCTACCTACCTACTATAAAGTTTAAGGATAAAAAGGTGTCTGTGTGATTTTGCAAAGACTTGTAGTACATGCGGATAGAAAAGAAATTTGCAATTTGCATACCACCCCGAGTTCTACGTCGTATTTACCCACATTATGGATATAATTAGTTCTATCAGTATATAAGTTATACATGATGTACACCTAGTATATGAATGTAATACGATATGTGTGATCCGATAGCTGGGTTGTCAGTGTCAAATAAACAAGTCCTGCCTGCTGTCAGTTTAGCTAATTTTCTGTTTCATTTAAACAGTGCATACTATTTGTATTAGTAAGTTAAGTTCACCGTTAGCATTTTCTACTCTAACTCCTAAACTCCTAACAAAGTAACTTTATAGAGAAACAAATACCCATTATATACAAATTGCAAATGAACAAACGGACAGAAACAGTTCACGACTTCATAAAGCAAATTCAACATTTAACAAAATCTTGGTTATTGTTATTATTATGCTTTTATTTTACCCAGGTATCTATATCTACCTACCTAACTAGTAAAGTTGATGGATTTGCGTTGTATATTTATTTCAATGGCTCTATAGCTTCACACATGTAGTGTGCAGTATGTCAAGTGTTGTGCTAAAGTCTCGTGCTAACTAGTCAACTCCAGTTCTCTTTCTGTCTGCCCATCCTTTTAGCGTTTATGTGACGTATGAGCGAGTTTTGCTTTATGAATTTTACTTCACACAGAACTTCACTTCACAACACATCACACACATTAATAACACACTGACTGACGCGACGCTGTTGGCATGTAATACATAATATATAGCTTGCGAATACAAACTGCATAACATAACATAACAATGTAAGTAAATCCTGACATATGAGAAGGATGAGTTCCATTTCCATTCCACATCCACTAAATAAATAAATTCTTAGTAAGTGCATTATATAAAGTCTAATACTGTGCCTTTTCCTTAGCTATGTAGTACATATATGTGTGTATAGGTACAGTACAGCACTCGAAAATATATAATAGGAAGAGCTACAGATGAATTCTGGGTAAAAGTCAAGCCAAGCCACGATGAGATGATATGAGATGCCTGTGATGCTTCCTCACGATCACTAGATCATCGGACGACAGACAGAAGAGAACCAACTAAAAAGGATTCAGAAGAACCAGTCTACATAATACATACACATCACATTACAGCTATAATATAGAACATAAGGCTAAAGCTAAACTAAAGCACTCTAGCACCTCAAATGAGCAAACTCTTCTATTTACTCTTCTCCACTCTATCATCACAATACATTCAAAAGCTTTTACATCATCACATCACCTATCTATCATCTAGCGTCTAAAGGTATTCTCCATCTCGTCCATGTGTCATACACATCCTTCCGTCTCTAAATGAAGCTTCGACCTGAGTTTGACTTGCCGTGGCTTGCAATCTCCTCTAATATTCACTACTGCAAATTATGCTCACTATTCCCTGTCCGAATATCGTGAGCTGAACTGAATACATAAAATAAAATAGACAGAGACATACTCATACACTCAACTAAAGACTACAGATAGAGTAGAGCCATTTGAATTTGCATACGCATTTACGTTAATATGTAAGTGTTCAGCTTGCTACGTATGCTTACCTGTACTAATACTAATACGCTTACGCAGTATACACTTACAAAACTAATATTAGTCATGTACTGTCTGTGTAGGTAGTAGTAGTAGGTATGTGTATGAATTGGAAAACATTGCTCACAGTAAAGTGCAAGGGCAATACCAGAGCAAAGCTGAGCTACCAATGTAAATATGACCAATTTAAGCGCATAATTTTATTCATGGGTGATGTGTACATATTTATGAATACGTATTATGTACCTTTGCACTTCAGATTTAACATCACGTTTTCGTAGAACATAAATTATGTATAGCTAAATAGCTACTTATTTATGCTTATGTATGTAATAGTATGTACGTTTTAACAAACGCTAATAGTCCCTATTAGTTAGAACAAAAAGATTCTTTTCTTGTGAGTGTACTGTACTGACTGTATAAAGTTAACTTTTATGAATTTCTATCCTTTGAGTCATTAGATTTGTCCGTCGGTCAAACAAGGAAGAAGAGACCACACCAAATATAATTGTATAGCTCCATTCTGCTATTCTGCACTAACTTTGCTAACTCCATTATGCCATGCCATGCCAGCCAACTATGTAACTTACTTAACATAGTTGAGAAGGAAACATAATCAATAACAATATTATTTTATTGGATTACATCAACTAAATTCTTATGAGTTTTCTCATCATAAAAACTTATATTTTCAAGGAATACTGATATACAGTCTTAGCTTCAAGAATAACAAACGGTACATAGTACAGACAGACTAGCTTTTCTTGGCTAAATCGTAAAAATAGTTGGTTTGGTATAATTTAATTTCTTTGGTCTTGGTTATGCAATAGAAATGCAAATTGGAAGAATCGGCGATGACTTTGAGTTCAGTTCACTCTTGTTGATTGTAACCTTTTGGACATGAACTACTCTGTACTCTGTGGACGTGCATATGCCTATGGTACAGTCAATGAAAAGAGACCCTTGAATTGGCTACAATTTCTTTGCATAAAATAAGCAACAAGAGAACCAAGCATTTCGCTGATTAAGGATAATGTATAGAAAAGTTGGTTACACTCGTTTACAAGCTTCAAGGAAGACAGTACTTTACTTTAGTTAGTAACTTACGAACTGTACTGTAGTTAGCTAATGAAGAAAACTGTTTCTCAAAGACGGCTGTGGTATATTAGACATTTTGAGTCAGTGTACTTCCTTCCTAATCCTATACACTTATACAATACAGTACACTATTGTCATTCCTTGTATTGTCTATAGAAAAAGATCCCTTTGAGCCAAAAGTGTAATGGCAGAGTAAAGTCAAGCAGAAGCCCAGGTCACAGAAAGAATAATCAGAGGCAGAAGAAATGATAACAAAAGATTTTGTAAAAGAGTCTGCCTGAGATGCTCTTTGCCTCCTCTTGAACTTGAAGATTAGTTCCAGTTCCGATAAATTCAACTGTAGATCTCTTTGCCATCGCTTGTTTTTTCTTCCTTCCTTTTTCCACTAAAAACTGCTCTTTTATTTCCACGTCACTTTTATAAACTCCTACTGTACTGCCTACTGTACTGTATCTGTAATTCCCCGTGAATGTGCCCTGTCCTCTTGCCTTCTCAGTACGTAAATAAATACGTATTATAAAATGAATGTACATAGAATAAAATCCTACACTGCAGACGGTACCGAAATATGTATACTTACCTAAAATACTAAAAGCTCCTGAACAAGAAACAGTACATTATACTTAAGAAGATGTTCGTTTTTTTATTCTAACTAAAGGCGCTTAAGTTACATTCTACAGAATGTGTAGTAGCCTGGCCTGTCCTATCCTATTCTTGATAGTCAAATGGAACAGATCTTCTTTCAGCTATACGACATCTACATTAACGTAACTATTTATTATATAATGCAAACTGTAGCAGATACGATGCAGTGAAAATGTAGTACAGCTCAGTTTAGCGCAGTTTTCGTTAGTTGACTCAGTTTTCTAGGCTTGACTTGACTTGACTTGACTTGGGTTCCTTGTCGTTGATTCCCATCTATGTAGGTATTCTCATTCTTGGAAAACAAGTGAGAAGGAGATAGTGTGTTGAATGTAGATTGTCGAGGACCAGAGCCAAACTCGAGAAGCAAGCGCAAGTATTGCATTGGATTGGATTGCAGCGATGCAGACCATACCAGGCCAGGCCACAACGAGAAAGAGAACACAAACAGTATTAAGTTGATCCTAATCCGAAATAAGCTGAAGATGAGAGCTGAGAGCTAACGTAAGCTCTCATCTCATTTCATGTCTAATGTCATCACTCATTCCCACCATTAGACCATCGTTTACACCAACAAAGACATCATTATTATGATAACTGGAGACACACTGTCACAATAAAGTGTATTTATAGCTCAACAACACGTTTAAGAGACGAGTAAACTCTTTTCACTCTTTTCCTACATACTTTACTCCAACTTTTACTTACATAGCAGACGAGACGAGAGCACAGCTCAACATATAACAGAACACAATACAATCCAATGTGACGCTAGCAAAACCAAGCCAAGCCAAGAAAGTAAACTAAACTTACACAAAACATGAGTAAACTCAAACAGATACCAAAGCTATGTATACATCTCCCTATATTTATACTTATCTCCATAAACACAAAACATGCTTCTACTGCTTTACTGTATTGTATTATATATACTAGGTTGTAGCTGTATTTTAGTCGTAGTGTACTTTTGTATTTTCAAGTCTTATCGTCATTTCGTGTAACTCACACTACAACTTTGTTCGCTTTTTATATAAAACTTACTTATCGTTAAAGAAACATGTAATCCTGCATAATATTATACTCTTACTTACATGCTTAATAGACATTGTGAACATATGTATACATACATTTACAATTTATAATGCTTTTGTTGTGCATTGCATAGAAAATAGAAGGATAGTGGTAGTGTCTTGTCTGTCTATGTATCTTTTAGTTTGAAAGTAAATACATGCATTACCTATAATATTATTATTGTTAGTGTTAGGTCGCGTTCTATTAGCTCGGGTCGCCACGTATAAAAACCAGCCAAGAATTACATCATAATATTTTTAGCTCAACTGAGAAGATCCTAAAAGTATTATATCTAATGCATCTCCCTACATATATGTAGCTTCTTAAAAGTAACCTATAAATGTGCGTAAACAGAAAGAGTAAAGTAAAGTAAAGGCAAAAGTAGAGAAAATAGTTTTGAGACTATGTAATGCAGTTGGAGTTTGTATTTGTGTTTGTACTGGAGTGACTGGACTGGACTGAGACTGGAGTCCATTCCCATAGCCCAGTGTTTGCTAGTATATTGTAGTTGTATTTGTAGTGTCCTGTCCTTTTGAGCTCTCAGAAGCGCAAAGTTATTGAAATCTTTTCTCCTTTTACTCTCGTCCTCGTCTCGTTTTCGTCTTGCTCGAACACATAACCATAAACTAAAGAAACTTAAAAGCCTACATAGATTTGTATGTACTGTAGATGTAGACTGTAGAGTAGAATAGAAACTCGAGTACCAGTACATGGAGGAATGGAACCTAGAAACCAATTCAGTTCTTCCGAAAGAATACAATGAGTTTTAGTTAGGTTTAGGTTGCCTTGGCTGGGCCCAAATTCTCGTATCTCATCTTATGAGTTGTTTATCTCTACTCGTTCAAATTTAAACATTATGATTATTACGGCATGTTGTTCTGTTAGATATGTAACTTATACAATAACTACATATGTATTTATTTATGCAGAAACATCTTTACTTGCATTGCATTCATTACAAATAAATATCTTGTCTGCATTATATTACTTACACTGTATATTGTATATCTCTCTAAGTGCATACACATTTTTATATTTAATATTTAAGATCACTTCTAGGAATACAAAAGAACTTGCAAGTGAGCAACACAATACTACTTACATTTACATTACATTTCTCTACAAGCTAAGATGCTCAGAGCACAAAGATGCCCATAAACAAATTCTCACTCAACTATCTCCAACTAAACAAGTCAATTCAATCCAATCCAATTCAAAGAATATCTTAAGACTCTTCCGTTTTTTTCAATTCACATTATAAAATATTGATCCATACAAACAAATAAACGTTTAATTCATGTTCATATCATGTAGTAATACGATACAGAGATAAATAGCCAACACAACCATGTGAACGTGAAGTTTCATTTTAACTCAAAGATAAATAATGTGCACGTAGTTTAGAGGTACATACTACATAATACTAACATAAATGACAATGCAGTACTAACCTTCTAATCTCTATGTACATAACGTAACCAAACTATTCAGCTTTCAATTTTTAAGTCTAATTTTTAAGTCTGGCCTGACTTGACTTGACTATCTCGTGTCATGCCTTGTCTCTTTTCGGATATAGCGAGAGAGAATGAGTTAGTGATGAGATAGGATTCGATAAGAACTGAAATGAAATGATTCCAAGTGAAACAAGACGAAAGGAGCGAGCAAAGCAAAAGCAACTCGAATCAAAATCAAAATCCAGCTCCGTCTTTATTAGTTTCCCACAGTCTCATCTCATTTTGAATCAAGTCAGACTTCCATTCCAACTAACTCCAAGTCCAATCCAACAGTCGCCCACAGCCACAAAACATGAAATACCTTTACCAAACTACAAACTGCAGTCAAGTCAGAGTCAACTGTCAAGTTTATAAGTAAACAAGATACTTCATACTCAAATTATGTCTCGCTCCCTAATCCCGGATAAGATATAACTACAAACACAGTGTATGTCAAGTAGGCTATAGAATACATTCTACCAATATACTAAATACATACCTTAATATTTCCTATAACTATAAATCACAAATCTAAGCAGTATAATTTTGGGTATAATCTCTATTTTCTAACACAACAACCGCACATATAATATTCCTCCTTATTTTACACGTATTAAGTAAATACAAACAAACACATACATGCATGGATAAATATTTTTTCCTCTCCAAGCTATAGGTTAGGGAAAGAGTACCGTAGCTTAACTTTACTAATGCTAATACTAATAACATAAAAATGCTAAAGAACTACTAAATCTTTACGCGGTGTGGTTCTTACTTATCTATGCAAACAGAAAACATCATATTACCGATACTCAACTAATGCACTTACACGAAAAAATCATACAATCCTGGTCTCACCAACCAGCCAGGCCAGAAGCAGGACAATAACACAGAACAGTGTAGTGTAACGTATGTAATCGCTTGTAGTACGTAGTATGCAGATGTAACTATAGGATAAGTCACTTCTTCAGTTTAGTTTACTATGTTATGTATTGTATTTATTATATGTAATATGTACTACATATACTATGTGGAATAAAAAGCGTATGTTACTTATTATGTTATGTATGAGATTGTGATAGTGGATTGGATGGATATTTAGTAGCAGCAGTATGTAAGTAACTCAACTAGCGTAGATTGCACACGTAAGCTCCGCTTATGTTATAAAAGGCATAAATCATTCCTATCCAATCCCAAATGTAAATCACCATTCTGGCTGAACCAAGCCAATAAAGCAAACCAGCAGAGCTAATACTAACAATAAGCTTCGGGGTAAACAGTAAATAGTCAGCAACATTACATTAGGAGCTAACGTAGTGCGCCGACACAAACATTTCTCTAATCCTAATCTTCTTCTCTACATTCTATTTCGCAGATGAAGACAGACAGAAGAGCAAAGAGTAAACAGGGAACAATTTCAACAGAGGACATCACATCCGAACGCATCACTATTTATCTACATGCATACATTTTATACTCTATATTATTCACACACATCCATTCTCCATCTAAAATACAAATTCAATCCAGTTCAACAACTCGAGAAAATAATAAAATATCCTTGGCTCCTATACCCTATAAACAAACTACCTATTTAGAAGATTATCTTAAATCTCAACTAATCTATTTAAGTACTTGCACTGCTTACATAGTAAATAGTGTTTTAAATTAAATTGTTCAAGTAAAATTATTAATATGATAAAAGCGGAAACAATAGAGATAACATTATTTACGAAGTGTATTGTATTTATGTACATAAGTAAAGTAGGTACACAAACGCATACGTATTATTATTATTATGTGTACTTTATAAAAAGCGTTAAAGTGTATTCCGAAAAAGAATTTTTATTCCCGAATAGCATTTTCCATTCCCCTGTGGGGATATCGATCGTTTTCCGTATTTATACGAGATTCCCTTATGGTTGCTCTTATAAGCAAGTAAGTAAATAAAGTAAATCTCTGGCGCAAGTGCAAAAAGCTTTCATAAGGGAGCTTAAAGAGATATATAAAGATAATCTTTCTGTGGGTGTCTTGTGTGTTATATTAGTATTATAGCTACACACAGACAGAGATTGTACATACATTCATACATCCAATCCATTCCACCGCACTGCCTTGCCAATGCCAACGAAGAAGACTCAATCTCCAACTAATCTTTCTTTTCTCACAGTCAATAAAGTTACCTACATTTCCAATTTCAACTTCAAACTTCGATTACTATCAACTTGAGTTGACTCATGACTCCTCATAATCCCACGAACTAAAGCACAAATGAAACCAGCGAACCGAATTGGAAACAGTAGTAATCCGGCTAAATTAAACTGAACTGGAGTGAACGACTGAACTGATCTGAGTGAGTGAACTGAAGACAGATAGTTACTTACTTTCATTCCGTATCTATTTTATTGTTCTTTAGATGATTGCTTCCTTCGTCTCTATACACTATACTAAATATATACTTACTACATATAATACTATGTAATATAGTACATACACTTTCACAGATGTTACAATTACTTGAGATATATAGACAGATACAGATTTCTAAACTTTGATTCCTCCAAGTAAGTAGTTTGAGATAAAACAAAAAGAGCTCACCAATAGATACATATTACCTAATTCCTTGCCTACACACACATAAATATATCACATTCACAAACTACTAACTGTACAAACTAAAACCAAACCAAACCAAACCACATGATATGATATGGTATGGTATGATGATATATGGTATGGAATGGCCCACATAATATGTAGAATTACAATAGAGACTCGTGTACAACGTAGAATAAATAAAATAAATAAAATAAATAAGGATATTGCTATTAAACGTCGAATATACTTACACAGATCAGATCACGCAGTTTCTGCTCATTTATCTGACTGAGAACCATTCCATGTCACGTCAAGTCAGGTAAACATACATTGAATTCACAAGTTGAAGTTTTAAACTTAAACAGATAAGATTCAGTTTGAGTTTAGTATATATAAATACTTATACAAATGCACTACATGCTCCTGTCTTGATGAATTTTGGAATTTCCATCCTTCAAAATTGACAACAATTTCAATCCTTCAACTTCAACGATGGATACACTAGAAATACTTAACTCACACCGCACTTGTTTCTTTATAGCAAGAGCTCGTAGACAAAACTGCAACTTAGAGAGAGAAAGCAAAATGAATGATACTGTAAATTCCACTTGACAGGAATGATAAACACTTTTGTAGTAAATACGTAGATACAAATAATTTACACAACCTACGTCTATCACACAGTAAATGCAGAAAACAGCAAGAAAACCTTCCCGTTTCACGCCAGTCACTCACATTAACTAACAGAGTCCCACGCAACACGCAGTCCAGCCGGTTCTCTTAGCCTAAGTGTACTGTAATACTTGTAGTATGTACCTAACTTAAACTAAAGTTCAGTTCACACACACATAGCACAATGTAAATACACGGGCTATCCTTTACTTTGCACCATTCGTTTAGATAGATCAAGAGAGTCAATAGAATTTTATTGCCTCTTGCTATTCAACATTCAAGTTTTATGGATGAGTTGTATTGTTTTCTATTGTATTCCCAAAGTCCACTCTTCACAGGGTGCACTTGATATTTTAGAGAAATCTTTGAAATATATCCCAACCCATAAAGTCTCATGATCGAGCAATAATGTGTCAACCAAATGCTCTAGTACTACAACTAAACTACCTACAATATAATAAATACCTATACGTATACGTATATAACACACAAATGAAGTGACCTTACGCTTTACACTATAAAAACGGGTCCCATCCATCCCATTAGGTTTCTCAGTGATAATAAGAGTCCAGTCAACCAAACCGAGACAGGTCAGAGTCAGTGGAAAAATTCTTCTACCAGAAATACACTACTGGACTTACACTTCACTTTACTGTGGGTACTGTACTGGATTATATTAAGACTCTGGGCTGGAACAGTCCAAATCAGAGCTGCAATTTCTACAAACTACTGCTACTGGGCAGGGTCGGCCATGCAGCGAGATGCTGGACTCGACTCAACAACTAAACTGACAATGAGACTTAAACTGACTGACTGCCCGTTTAAGAAAGATCCGAATCTCTGACTTGACTTTCCATTCTATTGTATCCTACTAGCATTGCAGTTCTCAATGTATTGTATTTACTTATAATAGTACTAACCGGACGGATTCATGTTATCCCTACTAACTTTACTACATTTTAATACATAAAAATACACCAGAGCGTCCATAGTCCATATAGTCCTGTAATGTAATGTATTTGTAGTTACACTTACACAGGGAATATATGTAGGAACACCAACAACACAAGTAGAACACTCTCAGACTGTTTTCAATGGCATGACTCAAAGGATAACACAAAGAGTAAAGCAAAACTACAAGGAAGATGATTATTTCCACTATTTTCTTATATCTACTATTATATAAATAGAGCCTCTGCCACTACTATCCACTATCCACGTCACAATTATACTCCATCACATTTTATGTCTAGTGCACTAGTTTCAGATGTAAATAGTAAATTTCTATACTTATATAGTACAAGTTTGCCAAATATTACGTAGTGTTTCCATGTAGGAGAGGAAGTGCGCTAGTATGTACTAGGATGTAGTTGTAGAATGTACAAGTTCAGTTGAGCGCTTACTTTACTTTAGATCACAACTTTATTTATTTCCAGTCGGCCACTCGCAATGAGACATAGACACAAGTAGAGCGTCCTGTCTTGTCTTCTTGTCGGCACCACACCACAACACAATCCAGTACCAAGACCAACCAGCACCACACAAAGTTACATGTTATACTGTAACTGTACTAGTTAGGTTATGTGATGTTACAGTATAAGTCTGACTGAGAGATGAAGATGAGGGACACTATGTATTCGGCACTCGATCTGCCGACCGCCTCTCTCTGATCTCTTATGTTTTGTAGTTTGACTTTGGATATTCCAAGGAGGAACAAAATGCAATGCAGTCAACTCAACTCAACTGTTTTCAACTAAACTGGCAAAGTGAAGGCAAGTCAAGTCAAGAGTCAGTCGACAGGAATACTAAAAGAATGAATGGCTATAGCTGTTGGGAGTCCGAGTGAACTCTGTGAGCATCACATCTTAGCACACGGGAGGTACAAATACAAAAACCTTACAAATGAAATGAAGATACATACTTTATACAGAGACATACAGATACTTACCAGCCAAAGACCAAAACTGACTATCTGTATTTTGTATATTCGTTTGCTTTGCTTTTCCTACGTACGTACGATGGGATGTCCTCGCTTCATTCTTCTATCTGTCATTTACTCTATATACTAGATTTGTCTTATCTGTATCAATCTGTATCTGTATGTATACCTAAAAATACCTCTATATCTGTACCTACATGAAAGTACTTATTATCTAAGGCAAGGAATCTACAGATATATATACACACTACACTACAGGAGATAAATACTTATGTGCAACTATCTATGTACCTTTAGATATCTTTATAGATTTCATGAGCTCTTATCAACTCTACTTATCTTTTATTATCCCTTACTTTACTCCTCTATTATACTTAGCACAGCACACTATCTCTAAAGTAACTAGATGTGATACTACTGATAGGTGGACGATTTCTATTAGCTTACATACCTACATAGTAGTAGCATTAAAATCAAATCACTCTACTTACCTGTATATTTATAGGTATACTAATACAAATTGTTATCGTTGAAATGTTAAAACCTTTTCACTATCAGACATGACATTATACAGAGTGAATCATTTTATAAAGCAACAGCTATGCACATACATGACGGTATTTAGCTTTCAGAAAATTCAAAATTCCGATAAGGAATACCTATTTAAATGAAAAGGAAGAAGATGTACGCATAGGAATGTAGATTTGTATGAGCGCACATACACACTACATAGGTACATACATATTATATTTATATACCAATTAGGATAGAAGATGTATATATTATCCTTACAATCTTTGGACACCACATTTTATAAATAGTTTCCCAAATTGTACATACGGTCGTACATACACTAGATAACAACATTTACACGGCAGAGATGTGAACATCTTTAGGGCAAAGTATATCATCTGAAATATAGATATAGTTGGTTTGGATGAAGATGAGTGACCTGTCCCTAAAAGAAGAGAGTAAAACTAGAGATAGAAAGGAGGACTTAAAAGACGAAACGAAAAGAGCCTACAAAGGAACAAAAGAGCTGACTGAGAGTGAGAATTTGACTACAATGTCACTTGTCAGTTTGCCCATTTCAGCCGGAAAGTGGATGGGAAACCTTTTTGTTATGTGCGAAAGATAGATGAACGTTGTTTAGATATGTCCTGCTCTCGCCTGGCTTGGCTTGGCTGGCCTTACAAATGCGATGCAAGAGGGACAGAAACCAAGCCTCTAACTCTAATGCAATGAAACTAACTAAATATACGTTAGTGTCCTCTTTTACGTTTCTGCTGTGTCCTTTACCCAGTTAGTTGCTTCTAATACTTATACACGTAGTGTAACAAATATATAACTACGCATAGACATCATATGTAAGTAAGAATGAGAATTATGTGAATCGCGGCAGAGACAATATTATACATAAGTATAGCTTTGAGGTACCATTTATTCTAGAGAGTGGAACATTCACAAGAAAGTCGAACTGTTGTTTGTACAATGTTGTGGCGTGGGCAGGGAGACAAGACAAGACAGGAGTGGAGTATATGATATAGTGGACCTGGATATCTTGGCTTGGGACTGAGACTTGTTTATGGAGTCCACGTCCACGATGTACATTGTCGCTCATACTTTTAAAAAGTTAGTCTACGTAATTCTCATAAGAATTACAATAGTGTTACATAGTTAGAGATGAAAGCTATAATGTAAATAGGCTAGGGCTAGGTGTATAGTGTAAATTGTATAACCAGGCCTGGCCAGGCCAGCAAGAGAGAAGTGCTAACTTTATTGTCCTCAAAACATAGCCATAAGAGGTTACATACAAATAGCTGGCTACTCTTACATAATAGTTTGTACTTATACCAAATATGTTTGTTGTGTTATTTAGCCTATCCGCCTTTTCTTTTTGCTGCTCCTGTAACATTCCCATCGACGTTTTTGTGTCCCAAAACTATCTATCAGCTTACAGTTCACACAAACAAGCAGGCCATGCCTCGGAATAGGGGCAGGGCACTACATTTCAAAAATATGGACATTACACTTTCAGTGGCGTATTAACCATGAAAGTAGGTGAAAACGTTTTTCAGGCCCGGACATTATAATAAAAATACCTTAGATAAAATGTATGTACGTAAGACCTGTGCATTTGCAAATCTAAGTTAATTAGTACTACATATATATAATATTTTTGCAAGTGGGTTAAATAATATGAGTCACCGTAGTAATTGTTAAAATATTATTACTTTACCGTATTGTAGTATAGGAATGTGAACGGACAAAATATACGTACCTGAAACAAAAAAAAAACATATTATTAGTCACACTTGATTTTACTCTCAGATGCTATAATATGAAAAATATTTGAACTACAAATAATTATGTTAGTAAATGTCAGTTTTGACATTGCTTTTTATGCTATGATAAAAAAACTAGAAGAATCAAATTTTCAGCTACGCCATACGCTATTATAATATTTAGCTAACACTGCACTGGTTCTACTGCTACACATATTATAAATTATAAGTACAACATACACAGTTTGTTGGCATATTGCATTGCATTTTCCCATTCCTAGTATTGATATTTACTTTGCAGTTTATAGTAAATACTCCACATTCTCAATTATAATACTTATATAGAGATATATGCGGTATGACGATAATATGAATGCACGACTGATATTTACTAGCGCTAATAGAATAGGTGCATACCGACTGACACCTCAATCCAAACAAACAGAAATTACAGAAAAATTCCATGCAGACCAGACCAGACCAGTTGGGTTCAATTCAGCTGAGAGTTCAATGGGAAAATGGGATGAAGATATCTGTGAGGAAATGGGAAGGAAGGACTGCCCTGCCTGCCCGTCCTGGGCTAAAGAACACACACAAAGGCAACAACAGTGAGCTGAGCTGTCGGTAATTGTTTGGCTATTCCCTATCACACTACCTCAACACTTGGTGGAAACTCTATAACAATAACTAAAATAAATGACTGATTGTGAGTGGCATGGCATTGCATTGCTATTGGGATGGCATTGCCCATAAAATCCAACTATCCTTCACAATCCCATGAATGAGTCAAAACTTACAAATAGTAAATACCTTAACACTAACACTTACTACAGATACTTAACGTTATATTATAACATACCCATTTCATTACTAAATACTAAAACAACATGACATATTATTCTCACAGCATACTTTTATCCTTCATATACTATATATTGTTGCACTATATTATTTATAAGTATAGCCTTTCTTTACATAAATACATTTTATATTTTCTATATAAGTTAAAGGAGTAAGTTGAGTAAGTAAACTAAAGTAAACCTTTGCTGAGGAAACCAGTTAGTTAGGAGAATACTAACATAGTGAATGAGAATGACTAACTTGACTGGTGAGGTATGTTAGTTGCTCTTCTGCAACGTTATTCTCTAGCTCTCTTCTCTCCGCTATCTTAAATTCTAAGTGAGCCAAACGAATACTGTCTCGGTTGATAAATGTTTCTCACTTAAGTCGGCTAAAAGGTATTTCACATCACTTCATGATGTTCTCACTAACTTACTACAGATGCTACACAATTCTATACTACACTTACACTGTGCACTACACTCAATTCACTATTCACTGCATAATACATAGTCAACTGATACTTTAGTGTACTTTACATTACTTTAGCCACGTACGTGAGCATGTAGATAGAAACCCAATAATAATACAGATACTCCATACAAAGAATACAGATACACCGTGTTCTTGGCTTGACTTGACTAAAGAAAGCCAAGTTGCCAGGCCAAGTGATTGCAAAAGGATAGGAAACGAAAGTGGAGTCTGTCCTGGTCTGGATGACATTCCATGGTCCATGTCCCTGCTTTTCTAAACTAGTCGATACATATGCACTGAACATTGCACTCGCTATTCAAACTGTAAAACTTCTATAGATACAATACAGACTTCCTAATTGTGAAAGTAAGATTTGTATAGCTATGTACGTACCTTTGCCTTACACTTATACGAAATGTAAAGGACACTCTGAATGAAACTTGACAATGGCAACTTTAAAAGTATGCGGGGACGCAACCCCATTGAAAAACATTATAGGATGTGAAACTATCTTTTGAAATTCATTCACCAAATAAAAATTAGCTTTTGGTATTGCTATCAACTCCAAAAACTAATGGCTTAGCACAAAAAGTGCAAGTATATGTACGTATAATGTACAACTGGCTTGAATTGGAAGAACCAACTTAGTAAGAGTACGGCAACGGCAAAGAAGGAATTATATGACCTATATGTATATGTATATAATAGCAAAACTATAATATTGATCTCCGACATCCCAATTATTTTGAGAGAAAGTATTTCCGTATGCTTTCACGGATGGACTTACTTAGTACTTAATCCCATTTGTATACAAGTGATCCTCCGTTCCTGCTACCAATACCATACCAACCAACATAAAATGGCCCACGTATAAATGAAAATATAATCCTTAAAGGGTATATTGTATATTATGTAGGTTTTATTTGTAATGTGTATTGTACCCGGACATTTTTCGGAATATGATTGTGACACAATACAGCATTCCTCCCGGAAGCTACGAATAAACAGTCAAAATCCTATTTTTAACCTTGACGACAACTTTATCATTTAATTTAGCACAAAAAGCTACAATTTGTTGGAGAAGAATCCGCCTACGCAAAAAGTCAACCTGTAAACACAATCCCACGACTATGCTCATACAAACCCATTTAGTGCTAAAAGCTTCCAAAGAGTACAGATAAGAGTTTTGTTTTTCTGAATCAGAAATATACTAGGAATAGTCACGACAGACAGGAAAACTCTTTATTATTTATAAGCAAAGAGTTTGTTCAATTTATTTCTAGAATTTGGTTTGATAGTTGAATAGAAATAGAGCTTTTCTACTTGCATCCTTCGGTCAGCTAAAAGCAGGTCAGATTATTATTATTATTAGATTCCTTCCTACGGTTGTAACGTAACATTGTTAGTTAGTGGGCGAAATACTTAGGAGTGATCTGGACTGGAATATAGATTCTGATATCGTATGCTATTTAGACATGGCTGAGAAAATTCGCCGATAACTAAAATTGTAGATTCGGTTTAGTTTGGCCATTTTGCATTCTTGATGCTGGATAAACTATATATACAGGAGAGGAATTAAAAACTAGTAGATTGGATTAGCTTTCCTTTGGCTAACACTATGCTAAGCTGTAAAGCTCCATAGCCAAGGAAAGGACGGGTTTTGTGTTAGGTAGATTGGAGTATTCAAGTCTTTCAAGTGCAGATAGAATACGTACACAGAAGATAATAGTGTATATACAATCCAGCAGCTAACTGGACTGCCTAGATATAGAGATGAGGATGAGGATAAGGAAAGTGGATATGGAACGAACGGGCTGAACGATGAAGTTGAGTAGAAGTGAGTTGAGCTGAGTAAGTGGAGTAGTGCTCGTGGAATTACAGGCGTGAGTTGAGTTGAGAGAGAAACCGTGCTGGAGCAGGCCGAAGAATACACTTTATATACACACACTGAAAATTATTTTACTGGCTTTTATATTATGCACATAAACTAGGAAGAACAGGACGACCAGAGTTCTTCTACAACTACAACTCCAACAAAATAACTAAACCACGGATTCTCAGCACCCCGAACTAGAAAAGACTTCGAAAATCATTTTGCCTATAGTATAGTATTTAAATTATTAACTTAGATATCATTATCAACACTTCTGAAAAGTACAAATAGTTCCACTGTAAGGTAAAATGCACTAACGTGTTCTAAAATATTTTAAATCCCCAGTTTTACATAGGGCATAAAATTTAAAATCATAATGCATCGTTTTTAAGCAATAACACAAATTTCCTTTGTTGAGGATACATGTTCAGGAAAAAGGGAAACTATTTTCGGATTTAGTTTAATGGAAGGGTGCTGACGACCTATGAACAAAACTAAACCAAGACAAGGCAAGTAAAAGGCTCACTAAAGGAAGAGTCCCTTCTTCTCGCCTGCCTACCATAACGTATAACTAACGGGTTAAACTAACTATCTAAGTAAGCAACTAAACTAAACTAAAGGACAAGGAAGGAGCCTCTTTCTCTCCTTCTGTAAAGAAAGCCAAACCAAGGAGACTCAACACTTCTAGTAGCATCTGTATTTTACCTACTTCCTTTCTAGTGCCCTGTATTGTACTGTACTTGTACTGTGTGTACATGTACGCCCTATTTATTTCTGCATGCAAAGATAGAGTTTAACGCTAAATAGAGGAGCAGACAGAGTACTAAGTAAGTAAGTAAAGGAAGTAAGTGCCCAAGTGAGATCGAAACATACGAGAAGAGAAAAATCCTGTCGTCGTCTTCTTTTCTTTTCTACTGTAGAAAATATAATATAATACGCATACACGTATGTACTGTGCACAGTAAGTAAAATACACCTAACCTAAACCTAACTAAAGGACAGGACACTACTATTTAATACAAATACTACTACAGTACAGTACTAAAAGGAGTAGGGAGAAAAGAGCACTAAACAACTAAACTACATGTTCAAAGTCCTTCCCATCATCAAATACAATTCCATTATTGCATAGAAATGGTCTCGTCCAACTATCCGAGCCAACCAACCGACGTCACTTGACTTTCCTGGCCTGGCCTGGCCTGGCCTGGTCTGGTCTGGCCTGGACTGATTCTCGACTAAACTCTTCAACTAGCAAGCAGCAGCAGCCCAATCGGATATCTCCCAAACAAACTCTTCTCCTTTCTGCATATTACGTATACTCTCCACAAACTACGTACATAGTACATATACCCCGCACTTTTCCTTCGAAAGATAAATGACAAAGTTAGAAGTACATACAACTATGAATGTATATTTATGTATGTATGATCCAGAAAAGCAAACAGTAGTGCACTGAAACGAATGTGAATCCCATCTCTAACTCTAACGTAAGTAAAATACGTAGAATCACATATATATTGTGTAACTACAAATAACATAACATACCTAACCTACCAACAAACCTATTCAGATCCAAGCCACTCAAATCTATATAGCTGTGTAAGTGTACCAAAGCCTAGAATGTACATTTATTTGTAACACTCTTAAGTCTAGTTTTCCAGTATTCTATATTCTATATATTTAGTTCTTATAGTTAAGATATAATTTATAACTGGATGAACTATGCCTACATTAGAATACAGTACACACACAAATATATTAAGTCACTATTATTCTGGATCTGGGAATGCGCTGAGGAGTGAGTACAGTACTTAGTTATTGTTAGTGCTTGTTCCACTAGACTGCTATGTACTGTAGTGTAGTGTAGACTGTAGTATAAGTGACTGACTGATGGTAAATAGAAATGCTTTCAGTTGAGGAGTACTTTGCTTTTGCTTTCCTTTTCCTTGCTGTCCGAGTCAGGCCATGCCATGCCATTCCAGACAGTCCCGGCTAGTGAAAGAAAAAGTATGTACAAACTTCCATACTATGCATTGCCATGCCAGCTTTGCTTACTTTCCTTTTGTGTATATTTAGTATATCTATTAGGCACTTTTATCTGACTAATTCTACAACAAATACTATAAGTAGGTAGGCAGTAGGCACCTCCTATAGAGATATGAACACAATAAGGACAAGAGTAAGAGACATAAGTACATCACACACAACGAAATTGTAGTATCTACAATCTACAATTCAATTTAAAGGAAAACTCGATAACTGAAGCATAAGCAACCAGCAACAGCAACGATAGGCTATCAGACTATATATATTCTATCACTATCCTTTAAAATAACAGCACAACATAACGATATGTTTGTAATAAAATAAGTAACCATAGGTATAAATAGAAGTAGGTAACAAAAGCAAAATACTTTATATTGCATTACATACTCCAGTTCCCGTATCTTTTTTCAATTTTTCTTTCTTCATCATTTAATAGAGCTACAGGCTAAATAAGTATAAAGTATAAGTATCTAGTTCAATATCTTTATTTAACTTACTGGTTCACTCGGTGAAAAATTATATTGCTCTGCTCTACTATTTGTACATAGTAAGAGATAAACACACACTACACTATCCCAATATCTAAATGATAAAATGATCGATATTTACAATATTTAGTATGCTTATGTGTATTCTATGCTATTTCTTATAGAAAAGAGAAAACTATTGGGTACGAAGCTGTATTGGTATTGGTAGTGATATGTAGTTCAGGAAACATTTTCCTAAAGAATCTGCAAACAAATAAGTATTGCCAAATATGTATCCTTTCCCTCGTTCTTCGAAATCTAAATAACAAATCCCCTAAATGCGGTATCTGCATTACAAACATGAGTATCCTTGTAATATGTAGAGTGTTTCCAAGTCCAATACTCCAACTCGGAACTCTAGCTCTGCAGCGAATCAATGAAATACAGGTAAATCTACATATGTAAATAGATTCATAGAATAAATTCCAAAGGCAAGGCAAAGGCAAGTCTTTAGCCTGCTAGCTTCTTTGCATTATATATTTATTAGGTTACCATTCAGAATTGAGTAAAAAACTGCACATGCATAATACATAACATATGAGCTACAGATAATAGATTTTCTGGCAATTTGCAATATAGATCCTTGTAAAAGAAGGAAGGAGAGTGGAGTTGAGTTGAATTTGAGTTCGGCCTTCTTAAAATCTCATATTACTTACGTTTTACGACGTAGAAAACCTTTAGAATTCGATTCCATTGAATCGAATGCGGTCAGGAAGCTCTTTCTGCTATGTTGTGCTATCCATTTCTATACGATGTGACAATTTTAAAGGCTGGTTGGTGCTACATATGTCATTGTAGTATAAAGTAACCCCTTCTAAAAACTATGCCATGCCATGTGTGTAGTGTAAAGTAAACATAATAAAATATCCAATACATATACAAACTATAACACATCACAAGAGGAATTGAAAAAAATTGCATAAGCAATCTGATACATCTTCGGTTGCTAACATAAGTGTAGAGTACAAGAGTACAATACAGAGTAGAGTGCATTAAAAGGAGCGAAATTAAAGGATTCATGTTACATAGAACAACTAAACTGCCTGCATACCG
Organism: Tomocerus mixtus; assembly: GCA_034694165.1. NCBI lineage: Eukaryota > Metazoa > Arthropoda > Collembola > Entomobryomorpha > Tomoceridae > Tomocerus > Tomocerus mixtus. Next base: position 29,380 of record JAQFYC010000363.1, read on the forward strand.
TACGACCATACAATGTTAGGATTTCAACACACGTACACGTACCCACCTAAAGTATAGACTACAGTATGGAAAACCATTAAATATACATAGCTATACAAATTTCTTATATAACAGAGATAAAGTATACGATTTGAGAAACTAAAAACTGAAGATGAATAGTTTGGCTACGAGGGATATTTTATCTGCATAAATAAATACGATAGGGAACATCACAATCCATTAAAAACGCAATGTACGATGTATGTATTTACGTTATGAGGCAACTATTGTATGTATGTACATCATAAGTATCACACATATCAAATAGCGAACAAATGCGAATTTCTTATACACACACACAGATACTCTGCACCACAATTTTATAGTGTGTGTAATCCTTATGAAATTGTTTTGCCTTTCTCTCTTGCTTTGCAATTACAAGCCGAGCTGACTAGGCTGGTTTGGTTTGCTGTTCTTATAGTATGTATAGTAATATCTACAAGATTATTGATGCCCCAAAAGCTCCTTGTATGCATATTATTTGTGATATTACAACAAAAGACTTTAACTTGCTCGTGTCATTACAAAGTCATCAAACTATTAATATTTTTTCAAATATTTTACTGTTTAGTAATATATTTAACAAATGAAGGAAAACTGGTCAAGAAAGGGAAAACATAGGAAGGAATTAAAAGACGTACCAGTATTCCGCATTTTATTTTATTGCGTAGGATATAATTCTAAAAATAATTTGCTGTTAAATTTTTTAATTTTAGAGAATGTTAGTAAGTTAGTATTATAATATGTCTGTATTGCGGTATTATATAAGTATATCGGTAATATGCTTAATAATGCAGAAAACTATAACCAAAGAACTATCAAATAAACTGCAACACCAATGTACATACATTGAGATGTTCTATAAGTTGCAAAAGTTCCACAGAAAAGATTGCGAGTCTCTTCTCACAAAAACCTACGTAAATTCGCGAACACAAGAACACCACACACTTGTACACAATCATCGTGTCAACATACAAAAGGATGAGAGACCTAAATTGAAAATTGATTCTCGCGAAACTTAAAAAGAAATCTGAGCATTATAGCATAATTGCACATAGTTACATGAATGCATGCACATACATAGAAACATGCTTGAGATTACACACGTACGAACATAGAAGGTAGTTATTATATTGTATAGTCTTGTGTTATGTAGGTATCTGCTCTATTCAAATTAAACATTATATCATTATTACTCATACTTAGTAAATAACTAAGTAACTATCACATCCTATCATTTGGTTTTTATCGTTGGCGTATAAAATGCATTTATATTATACATAGCACTTCCTAAATCTACATTTTATTAGTACCTACTCGTAAACAACTTTATATGCTTGCCAAATTTTAGTTATATTTTATCAGTCTATATAGTAGGTTACTAAAAAAGATTATAGTTCGTTTCCATCTCGACTCTTCTCATTACTGCAGTCCATAATAATATAATGCTAGTGTTAGCAGTCAAGCCAAGTCAAGTCAAGCGATCCAGAAAGGAAAAAGGAGAGGATACATTCTTGAATTGATAGTTGATTCAAAAATGATGGAATTTCGTTTCTAAAAGATACATAGCTACATATAACACAAATCTCCTGCATAAATAATATATAGCTGCCAGAGGAACATAAAGGCACAGTCAGAATATTCTGAGATTTTGCATACTTAGAAAAGAAAGACGGACGGAATGGAATATGTATGTATGTATATATGATGATGATCATGTTCATGATGATGAGAGTCTCATCCCAAACAACCAACTCACTTCGTAATGGTAATTCAACTCAACTAACTAAGTAAGGTTGGAGTTGGGAAGACTTACGTATTCTGAGTTGGCCTGGCCTGGCCTGCCTTGGTTTTGGCTTGACTTGACTTGACTTTGACTTGACTGATGGAATCGACTTGGTCTTTTTCTTCCTTTTAATATTAGTACAGTGTATATAAAAGTGTATAAGTCCTTCCTTAACTTATTCCCTGTGACTATATATTATATGAATGTCTAGTGACTTGGCTTGGCTTGGCACAAAACTTAGTCCAAAGAAAAAAGTTATGTTACGTTATATTGCATTTCAGACCAGGGCGAGAGAATAGAAAAGTAACAAACTGCACTTTGCTAAACTAAACGAATAAAGCTGTCTATCCCACGGCTCTTCGTTAACAAGAACGACTTTCATCACAGCGGTTGTCTTCTCTTTGATATTTACCTACATAAACATGCCTTTGCATAATTTTTACAACTTCTCCAACAGCATCACCATCACCTATCAACTCACTTTGCTCCTCCACTCTACGTCTCTCAGTCTACTCTCTCTTCAATCTGCAATCTTATAAAATATATGTACAAGAACTTCTGATTATAATATAACAGAACTAAATATATACTTAACCTTCTATGTTCTATGTACACTTCCTAACTAACACAACAATATTATTATATACCATATAAATTTATAATATAAAGTTAGTAGCTAAAGCTAAGCTAGTCAGTACTACATAATAACTACAACTACGGCAGCCAGTACAGAAGTGATGTACAGGGATGCGCCATACTGAAGATCTTGTTCTTCTTCCTATTCCTAATATGTATGTGCTACATAGTTATTACTACATACATTGCACTATATTAAATTACATATATTTTATATTAAGTATTAGCGGGACATCTTATATTGCAAATCTTACAACATTATCCACCTAATATACATGCACACACTCATGCAGAAAATACAAATTTCAGATCTCTATTTTCTGCAAACATTCCTAGCTGCATACTCTACATACAATTTTGAAATGATTACTCTATTCATGGACTTTGCGTAGGTATCTATGCATACTTATGGTATCGTTAGCTAGTATACTACAGAGTAGTCAAACTATCTACATATTATAATATGGTGTTTTGGGCTACATTCTACCTAGTCATAGTTATGCATCCCAACTACGACTAGACTTGAGTTGACTTTTCAGACTTTACTGAGAGTGAAAAACTTTACTCGATTTCTTGTTTATAGAGATTGGCAATCTCGGGGAAGTGCAACCTGAAACTTTTTGTTTTACCTTAATTTCTGTTTTTAACAAGATTAAAATGAAGTTTCTTTATTTTACTAAGAATTTGAGCAATACTTTGTCTACCTGTATTTTGCGAAACGTGTAGTACAAATATTAACCTTTATTATAAAAACGACGACACTCGGCAAGGGTATTTTTGAATTTATTCAGTAGCTTCCTGTTTTCAGAATGCAAAATAATATTTAATAATGGTAATAGAAAATTTAAGAAAAAGAAGAAAATATTTGAGAAGTTGGTGAAGGTAATATCCGGTTACGTTAGTTTAATTATAATTGCGGGCGGTTTTGTAAGGCCGTCTCTATTCGCTAACTTAGGTTCCCATAATATAAGAAATACGACCCCTCTCTTCTCTTCAATTGACTTTAGTTCAGTTCAGTTTACTCATCTTGGTCTCATCGCATCTCATATTGTATCACATCACTTCAGTCAAAGTTGGAGGAAAGAGATGAAGCCATGCCGAGAGAGACGAGCGAAGGATGGAAAGGAAACCACGCTAATGCTACCGCCAGCACTTTGTGTCCTCTTGTCTTGACATGTCTTCGCTCATCTTCAGACAATCTCTTTCCTTACTTTATTCGCTGCCTTGACTTGAGATCCCTTCGCAATTCGCATAGAGATTCGAGATAGTTACCTACTTACGTACGTTACGTAGTACGTACGCTAATGCTAACGTATAATATTACACAGGTAGATACTTTACTTTTTGCAGAATACATAGAACTCGATTCAATTTTGGATTTGCCTACTCAGCTTGATTTTCTTGCTAACATTTTTCTAGAAAATAATGATAAGTATATAAATCACGAGAGTACGTCTCTTTTCCCTTCATTGCTCCTATCAATAATTCCCCAGTTCATGTCATCCTTATATATTGCATAGCTATAGGTATGTAAATACTATGTATGTAAGTAATATCGCCAATAAACGACTCTGCAAAAAAATCGCATAGATTATTGTATAACGATTAAGTATCTAAATGTAATTGGTTTTTCTGGTATGCTGTCCTGTCCTCTCCAACTCCAATCCAAACCAAATCATCAGATAACCTAATTGAATGTAATCCTATCGCTTCTTCTAATGCTCTGTAATATTATATCTACATAAATAAATTGCGTTTGCATCTTCATTCCTATCTCTAACAAAATAATGATGCATCTACATTCTATGGAATATCTGAGGCGGATCGAAACTAAAGCAAAGGTAAACTATTTACTTACATGTAATGGCTTTCGTATCTTATCTATATACACAAGACTACTTTCTATACACCTTCATTTGGATTATTCGATCCTTCAGTTCACCTGGCCTAGTATGGCCTTGTCTTGCCTCATCTTCATAATAATTATTTTTGTTGGTTTGCAGTTTGGATTGTCTTGTAATAAAGCAAAAGAAAAAGCAATACATTCTGTAATGCGAATTCACCATGTAAATAATATGTCAGCGTCAATAGAAGTTACCCAAAATGATGCTTTGCAAACTTAATTGAGTAGGTACTATAAATTGCTATATTTTTTGCATTATTAGAGAGTAAACATGTACAACTTTTTATATTCTATTAAAAGTATTCCATAGAAATTTAGTTTGCAGCTGCCTTTATAATTTATTAAAGTGTTTCCCCCTTCGACCCAAATACAAAAGTTAGGAAAAGGTTAATGCATAAGGCAGGTCACTTTCCTGCTTCGTTTTTTTGTAAAAATTTCATATATTGTATAGCCCCTGATTAAAAATACAATAAATAAAATCTAAATACCTACCTTCTACCTAGGTAAGTGCATTTTTCATGTTTCAACCAGACGCTGACAAAAATACTCTTCTACATGAAATAGTATATATCTCTTACATAAATTTCGAAAGGTAAGTTTATTTAACGACGTTCTTTATTGGTATCATCACCATACATAAATATTCATAAGGTGCATTGAAAAAATATCGTCTAGTTTCCATGTCTTAAATTTTGCATATTTGGATAAGGGGAATCCTAATAGCCAGAATATATTTTAATGAATAGTGTTCCTTAGGATTCCTATTCTTAGGGATGAAATGAAATAAGTAAGCTAAACTCGCTCTCTTGAGCAAGTCGACTGCATTTACATTGCTCTGATCTGCTGTGCTATGCTACGGTTGACATTGGCTTCATTAGATTAGAAAGAACACAATAGACGTCCGCGTATCTCTCTCTGCACGCATTCAAATGAATAGAATTAATGATTGAACTATGCTTAGAGCTCTTTTATTATTTGATTTTGAGTGATTTCAATGAGAGCAACCAATTGAAGTCAACTCCACTCTCTCGAATTCGAGTCAAGTGGAGATAAGCAACTCTGATCGTCTCATCTGCCATCCCAGAGAAGAAAAGCTGAAAAAAGTGAAGAAAAGGATCGCAAATAATAGACCAGCAGCTCATCATCAGTTCAGTCAGTCACTAGACTCTTAGGTAGACATAGACACATACATAACACATAATATCACATTCACATTTCCCATACTAATGCATTCCCAGCCCAACTTCAATTACAACCTAACTGACAATAATTCAAACCTACTCTACTGAGTTGAAGTTGAGTGTACTACATACTACATATACTCACTATAATCTTCCATTTCAATTCAGGTAGTGATTAATTTCATCATTTACCCAATTCAGCATTTTTACCACATATACACTACATATTATTATAGTACATATAATATTTGCATAGTATGTTCACTTCAAGTAAGTACGTTTTTTGACTTGTCCATTTTTCCATTCATTCATATTATGTACACATAGTCGTAGAAAATAGGCAGATTGATGTATAGCTGTAGGTGAGGTACTTGAATTTTGACAAAGTGACTTGCCTACGTTCTACGTATTCACATATATTTAGATTCTATACAATTACTAACTACTATGTACGAAATGTATGCTCTGTCTTTTCTATTGCATTAGGTACGCTCACTTCCGCGATAATGCTCATGAACAGAATATGTGCGATGCGACTGTAACATAAATGATGATAAAGGTACACTAGTGGAGGAGTTGATGATTTCTCATTGAAACGTATACGTATTATGTGTGCACAGTGTATAAGATGACGTGAGACGAGCATAAGTGAGTGCAAAAGCACGTGAATACGTAAAAATTCAATGAGACTTAATGCACACATAGTTAAATGACAGATACGTATGCAAGTGCATTGCTTTCAGCCATAAAATTCTTACGTACCAAAGTACCAACCAAAAACCCACAAAAACTACGTTCTTCATGTGTGCAATACTAATACTATTAAAAAAGAATAGCATATGTAAGCCAAGCCAAGCCAAGCCAGGTAAATGTATGGTAGATCTAGCACGACGTTTGGTTCGCTATGGGACATGGGACGACGACTACACAACTCACAATCTTGCATTTTAGCTCAAAAAAGTATGCTGCTTGGGACGCAAGCGAGAGTTTTTCTATGTAAACATGCATAATGTACCACAAACCATAACAGAAGAGAACACTAATGCATATGGTTATAATAACTTTTAACGAGTATCTTCATTTTCAATGGGAGTTAAATGTATCTAGTATCTAGGTATGTTTATTATACTACATTTACACATACACACGTTTACAAAATATTTTTATATAAGATCTTCCTAACTAACTAACAAATAAATACTGATACGCGTGTGCACGTCTTCTGCAATATATAAAAGCTTCACATACAGATAGTATGTACTTAAAAACATTCAGATAAAAAAAAATACTACAAGTATACTTAGCAACAATAGCTACGTTGATAGATAGATAGTATAGAATAGAGAGGCACGAAACCAAAGAGTGATCTCGTACTCATTCGTTTGCACTAATGAAAGAAAGTCCCTTCACTTCACTCATTCATTTGGAGATTTCATTCATTTTCTCATCACCTAAATGATCAGAGGACAGACTGACAAGACAAGACACAACTCTTGCATTCACACACATACACAACACAACACACAAATCAGACGATACAACACAACTGAACACACTATTCACATAACTTTACAGTTAAATGGCTTGCAACATTAACTAACCTAAGTAAGTACGTGTCTATAGTTTCGCAGAATGCAGATTGTACAATAATATTATATTGACTACCTATATAGCACAATGGAATATCTAAAACTAACGATATGCTCACGGACGCAGAGGCAGAGATAGAGCCAATTTCTTTATTGTCATCAGAACAGAGTAGAAGAGTGATCGTGAATGCATTTGAGAAAAATACATTAGCATTAGGCATCATAGAATTACTTACTTACTTACTACTGTCTTGAGTTCTTGAGTCTTGCCTTGTCTACATACATTATTAAGCTAAAGCATTAGGCTCTAATGTCTACTTACTTACTTAGCATCTCTAAATAATATAGTTTGAAAATATAATATTCTGACGCTAAGAAATATGGCTACTTACTTATCGTTAGTTTAACTAACTAAGTATTTAATGTCTGTCATATAGTCATATAAACTATAAACTATAAACATAATAGGAACAACTTACGATTAGTGCATTCTGCAGTGCAGTGGCTTGGATTGCTATTGTATATGCTATGGCTAAACTCTAAACAAGGCAGACAGATAATGAAGTTGAATGTTCAATGTTGAAGCAAATGCACTACTTTATGGAAAATTTAACTTAGCCAGAGCTACTTTTCACTATTATTATAAACCTATGTAATCTACTAAGATTTGAAGACTCTAAGTACCTATATAAGAAAATAACTACTGTGTAAAAGTAAGATTAAATGCCTAACTATTTAAGCAGTTAGTAGTATAAGTAGGTAGAACGAAAACTACATGACATAAGCTAATCACACATAGACATGAAAACCAAACCAAACCAAACCGCAGTACAATTGTGTGCCAAGGAGATAATCGTCATGATTGCTCTTTCTATTATAGCAGATGTACTGTAGATGTATAGGTACTTATTATATTCTCTCTGTATTACGTTTCTTAAATAAGTAGTACTGTGCCATACCATAACACCACACCGCACCACGTCAAACTGACTAATAACCTTAACAACAAAACAACGCAACGTGAAGAAACGCCATTACCTAAGTAAACAACAACAAAACCGTAAACGCACACAAGAACATCATGAACACTATTAAAAACTCATTTAAAACTGTGTAAATGTGTAAAGAAGCTCGAAAAGAATGTCGTCTTATTCTTCATCTTATACTCTAGCTGCTATTAAATGTGGTTTTTCTGCCTGGAATTGAAACGACGCTTTTGAGAAACTTAAGCAGCTCATTTGGTGTCCCTTCTATTGTCGTCCTTTCAAATAAAATACTATTCACAAATACAACCAAGCTTTGCCTACAATGCAAATGCAATACACTTACATATAAATATAGTATGTACTGCGTAACACTTAGATTGTAGATCCTTATATACTGTTAAACTGTTCAGTTCAAAGATAAATAAGTGTTAGTTACTTAATAAACTAACATAACATTTCCAAACAACCAAATACATTGTATAATAAATATCACATAAGCAGCTAACTATATGTGTAACGTAAGTAATAAGTACTTTAGTATATATCTCTAAAGTGGGTATAAAAAATACACAATGTTACAGTAGTAAAGTGGGACTGGGATATTTTAACACAAACTGACAAAATACTAAAAAGTATACAATACAATGAGTAGAAATTTTACCTACGCAACACATATGCTCATATCTTTTATTTTATTCAAATAAATACCAGGAATTATAGAGCGAACCAAAGTTTTCTATTTAATTCTTACCTAGACAATGAATGTAAACGTAGGGGTCATTCATGCTAGGCTTATATATAAAGTTTATATTAAACGAAAGCAAAAGTATTTTCATTAAGAAGTGATAAGTGTAGATAATTTGTTAACTTAATGTTATCCCATATGCAACAATTTATCGCCCTAATAAGATTATTTTGCAGTAATAAGAGTAATAAATTCCTTAATTCCCTTAATCTTTATACCCATATTGAGAATGTATGAGCAGCGAAAGGATGAAAGAAAGGTCATTTCATTGATAATATGATAATCTTTACTAATACATTAGGTCATGTCAAAATGTCGCAAGCTTCTCACTCTCCTGTAACACAAACTGCTGTAAATTCCATTCCACACGCACATTATTATGTGGATATTATTGGTATTGCATATCTCAGTAGAGATACTTCGTCCATAAGTAGTTACTTAAATATTTAAGCATAAACACACAACAGTCAGTATAGGTTGCATTTACTTTCTAGTTCTACTGTTATGTCATAACCATTGCCCGGTAAAGTCTGTTAGAATCCAGTCCATGATAATAATAATATAATAGCTCACTAAGAATTCTCTAGAGTCCCTGCAGATACCTACGTTAGGAAAGGAAGCCAAAAATTGGTTAACAATGAGCAAGAAGATGTAATAATATCTTTATACTTACACTTACATGATACTTGAATACCGAAAGACATGCATGGCATGCCATGGACTGAGGAGTGTTAGTGTTCTGTTATGCTTATGTTAAATATAATATCGCTAGTAAATATAAAGGTTGTCTTGTACAATAGTTTAGTAGAGTAGATGTGAACTGAGTCGACTCTCTTGACTATAAGTGTGCGTGGAATACATATTTTATAGTCTAAAAGTGGAAATAGGGTGGATGAAGCTAGTGTTTGAGTATAGGGTACTTATTAGTTGTTAGAGGTTGTAGTTGTATTGCACGTAAGACGTAACGTGAGTTTTGTACGTACTACCTGGCTACATTCTAGATTCTACATTACATTTTACATTAGAGCTAACAGCTCCTCAGCAGGCTTCTACAAGGAGTAATAGAGAATGTACGAGACAGGGAGAGTGCTCATAAACTGGGAAATCCAAGGAAACGCTGGAGGAAAACAGAAGAAAACTGGAGAGCAGATGAACGCTGAAGAAGGAAAGACATACTTGAGCAAGAAACTCGATGGCCTGTGTCTGCCCCGGCTGGTTGGCGTTGCGTTGGCCTGCCTGGCCTGGCATGGCCTAGACTGGCGAGGCCTACAGGCTGCTATGTTATTCTCTCACTCTATTATTATTACTATTATCATTACTACACTTACTCGTATTACCATTAGTCCTATTATACATGCTAGTGTAGTAAGTGCTATTCAAGTACACTTCCCATTGTCTATCCACACAATACTGGACTTTTGTATATCACTGGACTGGATATCCAAAAGTGAGTAAAGTAAGTGTAATAACCAAGGGTTTCCTTACTTAGTTACCTATGATAATATTTAGCTATTATGTATACCTTTTCTAGTTTGTACCTGGCTTAGCACAGGATGGCCGTCCCAATAGCGTGGCATAAAATGGTATATTTACCACGAAAATAATACACTTCAACAAAAACTGCTATCTAAATGCAGCACAAAGTAGATTTACTCGGCTTAGCTTATTCTTACTAAACTAAATACCTACATAACCTACTCACGATCAGAAACTCGCCTGTCAAATGCCTTCTCCTAGTCCAGTTCCAGTACCAGTCCATACATCCTTAACATAAACATAACACAACATAAGCTCATCAAAAAACCTTGGTCGTCTCGTATACTTATCACAGATATTCAATACATTTTATATGCATAGTACATCCTACATACAGATTTAATCATTATAATATCCTATATGCAGGTAGTGAAGCAATCTTATATAAGATAATAGAGTCTCTAGCATTTACTTACGTTGCGTTACAGGGATAATAATATATTTGAAGAGCATTAGTTAGTGCCTTCAACTTTTATTAAGTAAGTAGTACATACTATGTCCTTCTGCTATGAATGCTCTTATACTTTATACTGTGCTTGTGCTGTACATTGTACACATGTTCGATTCAGCTACTACAATTACATATGTACGTGGTGTCACTCAACCATCAAACAGCCAACAAGCAATGCATGGCTTCAGTCAGCTCCAGTTTACGAGTTTACCTTTCTTTAATTTAATTCCACGCATGCAGTTACTTAGATGCTTTGTGTTTCAGTTCATCTGCTGCTCAGCTCACTCAATTCAGGTTGGAACAAATTTCCAAGGGAACAATGAGGAATGGAAAGGAGACAAGTCAAATCAAAGCAATGCAATTCAAACGGCAAGAGAGACGACAAGTCAAAACTAATAAGCATTCAGTCAGTTCATTTTCATTCTAAAAGATACACTCTCCGATAAGAAAACGATCCAAATCAATGGAAAAGTAAAGAAAAGGTAGAATACAAAGTACACAAAGACCTAAATCGCTATCAGTATCAGTAATGAAAGGTTCTTTCTTATTCCTTTGTACACAGTTACAGCTATAGCCTACCCGGATAATATCTGATAAGTATTAGTACACACACGCTGCTCTGATTTGCTATGGAACTATGGAACTGAAAAGTTTAATCCAAATCTTTTGCATGGTAATGGCAGCTAGTTTATTTTTCCTGAGTAAGCAGAAACGTTCTTTGCATGTTATTATTGTTAGTGCTGTGCACTACCGTGTAATCTAAGCTCTATAGAATACTAATTCACAATAAATATGTATTTTAAGCTATATTAATAGTATAATGTATATAATATGTAGATTAGGGACAGGGAGACGTGTTTCTGTTGTACTAGCATTTGTACTAGTGCTACATTTTATATGCATAAGATACGTTGAATACATATATATTTAATGTAGCAAGTTAAAGTTAAGTGTATGTAATCTAGTAAAGTAAAGTGAGCATCCCATCGAAAATAAATTGACTTGACTTTCTTTGACTCCAAGAAAAGAGACATGAAGATAGATAGTTTGTGCATGTATTTATCTATAGAATGGGCTGTAGCCCAAGCAAACAGACCAAGACCACCTTCAACGATGAATTTTTCACAATAACACTCCTTTCTATCTGTACAAATTATATTTTATACACAAGACAACATACACATACATAGAAAACTAAACTGGAATAGAAACAACATAATGGATGGTAACACATACATACGAACCTACGAACGTACGTGTTTCTTTCTATAGAGAGCCTAGGAACTATCTAACTATCTACAACAATAATACAATGATCAAGAAATGCAGAAGAGTTGAGTAGACAGAAGAATACACGAAGAATAAATTTTAGGAAGGAGAGGATGCTATGCAGCGTTAGAATAATGTGAAAATAAACGAAGTCAAGTCATGTCAAGTCAAAGTGAAACCAACAGAACAGCCAAAAACCATACCAAAAAATGAGCAAGGAAGGCAAGAAAATAACTGACTTGCGAGCGAGTCTGCTGTCGGCTCGAGCCCAGCTATTAAACCAACACTACTATCTTATATGCATATTATTATCAATATTACTAACATATATTTACTCACACTAATGCATATATCCGTTTCCTTTACATTACGCTAACTTTGTTAGCTTAAATATATATAAAGATTATTATTTTACATACCCCACCATACTCTCACTAACAACAATTTCGCTAATAACAACATACAAAACAAAATATGAACTGACAATGAGCTGATTGTGAGAAATCGTGGCCAAACATCGCCGAGAAGAATAAAATATAATATCTCCAAAAAAGAATAGAAATATCGTTATATACACCATTCTTATATTTATATGAGACGAGAGTGAGAGACGATCTAACAAAGTATACGCTAAAGTCTACCTCGCTGTAATGGAGAAATTACGATAGAGGTATTTTCTTGTCCTCTTTAATTCTACGATATTAGTATTAAACATTAACCATAAGACTGCATTTCCACCAATTAGCCTACAGCTAAAATACAGGTTAAAATGTGTACAACAAATCATAATGTTTACCGAAACCGAATGCTTTTAGGCATAACATCATCTTAGTCTTCTATATTTTAAATAACAAAGGCATTATTATATATCCTATACATAATTCGTAATAATTTCGACAAATCACAACAATCAATATAAATGCAGAGAAATTTGTGCGGTTATTAATATTCTACTTACTTGCACCATACCCATGTTTGATTAAGTAGAAGATGTAAGGTACCTTTGCTTACACATAGTAGTGTTGTGTAATCTAGGATTCGATGTGCATAGATTACTAATTGTATGCAATGAAATACACTTGTATACAGATTAGATTAAATAAATTTCAGTCTTACAGTCTCTAAGTGTGCCTAAGCCTAATATAAGCCACAAATGCATAAATAGGCTTACATTAGAAGTAGTCAACCTACAAGGAATTTCCTGTAGGGACCAAAAAAATTTTTTTTCAGATCCAGAAATTCAGTTATGTGCACATCAGTCATCAGTGCTCCATACATAAACTTATATGAGAAATCTGTATCTCATTCATAACACCCAAGTATAATGCAATGTAAGTGAGGTAAGCATAGCCATAGCATTATGGTCAGACACAAGAAAATAATTAATACTTTTAATACATTTCCGAATTCCGCTACGGAGTAAACATTATAATAATACCTGATACAAAACACAGATATACTAAAATATAAGAAATTCTCTCTAGCAGCCTTTAGGAAACCCCTAAGTAAGTCCCAATGTATTATATATATAATAGTATAACGGATATGATATAAGTTCCTGAAAGGCTATATCACAATACAAAGCATAAACGCACTTCAGTGTTCAGGTTAGAGTTAGTGCATGTACGTTTATGGACATCGCTTTGCTGTGCTGTTATTCCCTGTGTGTAAGTAAATCCCTTGTTCCACACTCACTCTACATCTTGAGAGCAGCAGATCTTTTGGAATTCGAAAATGCAACACCTCTTCTTGGTTTCTCTACATGTTCTTCTCGCATAGTTTGGTGATGATGATGTACGAGCTTAACCGGAATGCAATAAACATGATGCACTGCTCTCTTGCTCTCCATCTTTAAAGAAGCGGACAGGAACACCAAACCAAAGGATAAGTTGGATAAGAGCTTTACTTCACACAATCTACTATCGTTTGCAGTATTCCTTCACTAAAGAACGTCTAAGGTCTAATACCCTTTGCACACATATTACACTATATATGTAAGGAACTATACACCTAAACACTCTTCTGAACTGAACCTATACTACATAATGTGCTACCTGCTCAGATCATATAGTAGATGATATAAATATATAAGTTGTACGCAAGTATACCTAGGGTGATACATCATGTATTTAACACCACAATCATTTTACTATCCTATCCCATGTAGCTGCTGATTTGTAAATAATTCTCTGGGTCTCTGATAAGGTATATGCTATATGCAAAATAATAGATGTTAGGTTAACAATGAATGAACTATACTGAATAATATAAATGTGTAACTCTGTCTGTTTTGTCGTAAGGAAGATAAGAAGGATGTAAATGTAAGATGTAATAATATAATATTATGGAGATGCTTGCGGTATTGCTGACTTTGCCTTGCCATTTCCCTGCAAACAAATATAAATAAAACACAACCTGTCCTGTCCCATTCCTCATCCACTTCACTACTGCAAACCACATTACACCACTATTATAATACATTATCTGTTTATACGATACCTATTTTATTACATTAACTAACTACCTTCTTTATTCACTTGGCTTGATATAATATTAAAGAGAAAACTTGCCAAAGCAAAAGCAAGGCAAGGCAAGTCAAGGGACATAAAACAAACTTACTACAAACCACAGGAGAACAGAAACGAGTACTCGAGATTTGAATTAGTGGGATTTCTATGCAGATCCATGCATATCTCTAAGTTGTCAGTATTTATTTACAAACATTGCAAGAGTATCATCATAATATTTATTACCGTAGAGCGCAACCACACACCATCAACCATATGGGAGGCTCACTTATAAAAACAACTAAAAGCAAGGCAATAGGAAACCAAAACCAACCAAACTGCACATATAGTGGATTGGACAACTTATTGTTAGTGCTTTACTGTCCTGACTTTACTTTACTACCATCAACATCAACTAACTTCTTTTTTCTTACTTTACTTGTTGTCGTTTACGTTATGTTATGTAGAAGTAGCACTACACTAAATTTCATTAGCCATATGCAACGCATCTTCGAAACTTTTTACTTTTTGATAGATACCTACGCATTTACAACATTTATGTTCTGTTAGCCAAAAGTTATTACATATGCGACCTAAGTACTTAATGCTTAATATGCATGAGACAAGCAAAAGAAGGGAAGACAATGCTGTTCCTCCGTATAATATGTAATCATAATAAAATAAGTATCCAATTCATAATTCATACTTGTATTGTTAAACTATTTGATGATGATGCTCATACATTTCCTTGGCTTCACATTGTCTACCAGCAACGACATATGTAAATATACAATTACAATAACAGGCTACCAAAAGTCAATGCAATGAAATCTAATGCATAAACATAAGTGCATTGGAGAGTAGTGAGTAGTTGAGTAGGTATCTGTTTCTACTCTTATCTCTCTCTCGTATGTATTCTTTGAATTTTTGAGTGAGAAGCCGAGCCGATGGAGATGTGACACTTGATATTTGATACTTAGGCACGTACTGCATAATAAAATATTATCCTTCGCTTCCATTGAACTATTTCTGCCATATCAGCTGTCAACATTCAATTCATCGTCAACCTATTCCTTAAAATTCAGCCCTCTGTTTCTCTTATTCACTTTACATAACATAACATCACATAACTCTTATAAAATGCAACATAAACAAATTCTCAAGTCAGCGTTCACTCGGCATTCTTTTAATTATAGTGTATATATAAACAATGTATAATTATTTTGTAGTATAAAGTATAGAAGGATGCTAGTGTTCATTTTCCTCATTACAAGATTACATTACAATCCAACTCCTACTGTAGTATTTACAGGAGAACAGAATGCGAGTGCACTAAACTGTGAATATGTATTTGTTAAGCATTTTTTCTAATCTGGAGATACATCATGTAAATACTAACACGCACGTACTTCCAAATCCAACTAACTTTGGATTTGGAATTGGAACTCATGTTCATTTCAGCTAAGGGCAACTACAATACGTACCTAAACTAAACTGTATAAAGAGTTGGTTTAACTCCTAACTCGGGCAACTAATAAATGAAATTAAAGGAAACTCTCCCGTGTATAGTTTAAATACGTACAGTATGTATGTATGCATGTAGCTCGCTCGCCTTAATCTAGATTCAATCTCAGCTTCACTTAATGTCTGCCAAAAAGTTAGTAAATAGGTGAACAATTTTCAGTAATGGAGAGGGCACATGTGAACAGTAAATAACTCTAGTGCAGCATCAATAGGGAATTATGGGAACTCCTAATGTCCATACGTGCATGCACAAACAGAACCACAAAAAGAACAACACAAAACGCAATACAACAAAACCAATGCAATGACAACGAACGAAACTGAAAACAACTAGAACTACTAATAGTGCTCTACCTTAATATTCTGCATTGGCACATTAACTACTGTACATACTTATCCCAAACCCAACAATAAATTACATACCTATTTATATTACAGTTAGAGTAGAGATCCCCATTATTCCTATTGAAATAGCCTGCCGTGAGTATAAAATATACATACAGATATATTTAAATGCAATAGACTAATGGAGTCTGCAACAGAAGACTTTGTGCAAATGCCAGTCCATGGATTGCAACTTTAGTTATTTGTCGTCGTTCTCATTTTCCTCCTTGGCAATTTTCTAAATGCGTTATGTACCTATTTATGTATACGTGTGCGCTTTCCTATACACATTTTCCATAAGGTAAGGAGTAAGGACGTCCTACAGTCTATTTTATTAGCGAATTAAGATTTTTGATATAATTTCTTAGTATTGTACCTACAAATAGAACATAACATAAATGCTCAGCAATAATTTCGCAGGACGCTAATAAAAATATTGTGAAGAACAAAAGGGACATAATCAGAAGCTAATGAAACAAAGGATTCACATTCACTTTATATTATACCTACAATTTTAATTATGTAATTCCGTTCCTTTCATAGTAGAAATTAATGAAGTACATAGGTACCTATAATATTACTATTTCTTCGTATTAACATTCTTATAGAGCAGTTTTATTGTTACATAGAGAATGAAAATTAATATGGAAGCAGAGCACACTACTTCTGCATGGCTTAGTTGACTTACTTACAATACGACACAATTCGAAAGGGAAATGCGTCTTTTAGTCACTTCGATAGTATTCCGTTGTTTTTGTTTCTCTTACTTAGAATCATAGAATCCAAACGTCAAATCCTTGGAAATGTGAGTAAAGTAGTAGAAGTAGAGTGATAATAACAATAAAATATTATGTGCCGTATTACTTTTGGTTTTTACAGCTTTCGCCGGGTTTTGCTTAGTCTTAGCTTTCTTATAGTAAAACTGAAATACCGATCTTGCTTATTATATTTCAGAGTGTACGCTTACGCTTAACGCTGTTTTTCATACTCTTACCTTACCTGACCAGGATTCTTGCCTCTCAAATCTGTCATCTGCTTCTTCTCACATTTTATCGACCTGTGTTTATATGCTGTATGTACGTATGTATTTATTTATGCGAGACTTAAGTGAGCTCTATGTTATGTAGGCGTACATTATTGCTCTCCTTGCCTTGTGTATATGTATTTGTAGATCCTATTTTCATATTCTCATTCTCGTAATATATGTTTCATATCTGTAGTGTATATGTACTTACAGATATTCCTAGTATGTAAGCAAGTATGAATGCAATGCACTATACTGTACACAATGCAATGAATTGAATGCAATTGCGATTCGACATTCTTGGAGATAGAGAGACATAAGAAGAATAAAGCCATTTAGTATAAGCAATAATAGCAACTGCTCTTGGCTGGGCTTTTTGGTAATAATAATATTATATCTGGGTCTCTGTTCTCTCATTTTGTTCTGTTGTGTTGTTACGAGTGTGCCCTGCCCTGCTGCCCTGGCTTGTCTTTGCTCCGTTTGGTTCTTATTATGCATAAACAGGCAGTGAAAAGAGATGCGAGATGACTATGTGACATTTTATTATATGCGAAACCAGCCAATCCTTTTCATCAGAGCGGATCGTAACTATACACTAATAGAAGAGAGAGAACAACAAATCTTCAGATTCATTCTATGTAAATAGGTACATAACATATGTACATTTAGCTTTATGTACATATGTGGGTACAACAAGAATCGGTAATAAAGAACCAGACAGACAGAGAATATGTCCATTCCTTCCTCTCCTTCTAAATTCTACGTACAACAACTACAACTAACGTAAACTGGGATGGCACACAACACAATAATATTATGGATGTATAATAATATTATTCCGTTCGTCTGTTCTGCTGTGTTCTGTCCCTTGTCTTGTCTGTCTAGAGCAGACGAATTCTTTTCTACATACAACATACATATACGTAATAGTACAGTTGTTCTTGTACTTGTACATTGCCCATAATCTAATAATAAATTTATTTATGCAAGCGAGAACTCTTTCTGGAAGAGCATTTTTATTTAGCATGCGAGCAATGTCACGCCGAAGTCAAGTTAAACTTAAGTGAGCTAGAGAGTCAATTGAAGTGGACAGAAGAAGGCAAAGCAAAAACTAAGAGACTAAGAAGATGAGTCTTCCTTGTCATACCTTTCAACTTTCCTTTAGAGAATACGACTCTTCTCCATCTCATTTTCATGTCTATACCTACGTACGAATTACGTATACATAATATTATAGCTTTAAAGCTAAAAGTACCTATCTCCGGATATTTAAACTCTATACCCATCTGTATTTTAATATACAGGTACTACGTACCTTCTTTTAACATTATATCTCTGCTACTCATTGTTCTCTGTCGTCTCTGTCCTATTCTGTTCTTCAATGTTCAAATATAAAGATACCTACGTATCTAATATTATTCTGTTCCGCATATAATAGATCTCATCGCTTCCTTCCCGACAAAATTATCCCTAGCTCGACTCCACTCGATTCTATTCCATTCCACTGTCTCTACTCTACTGCTACTAAGAGGAATATAAACGAAAATATATTATTTGATTATGAAATGAACAAGTGCTTCCCTTGACTTCATGCTTCCCAAGAGGAATACTCAATCTGAATGCCAAGCCAAAAAGCCAGAGCAAACGAAGCCAAACCAGCCCAGGTTCTTGTTTTTCTTTTGTATGGATAATTGGTGTGTAGTTTAGAGTGTAGAGTGGTGTGCATTGTATTGTGTTGCAGTTTCCAGTTGTTGTAAACCAGAATGCTACAGAGTTTACCTACCAAACCAATAAAATTCTATAAAGACAGATACAAGAACTATGACTATGAACTAGTATTATAAGTAGTAATATCTCTTGCAAATATATAATACACTACATACACTCCACATAACAAAACAGTTCAGTTCACTCCACTCCACTCACTTAGCTTTTCCTATTGCTATTGCTACCTATTATTAAGTATTACATAATAATATCTAATAGGACAGAACAGAGAGAATTGAATTCTTAAATTCTTCAATATTATCCGGAGCTTTCTTTGAATTATGATTTTTTAGCTATTTAATGTAGAAACACACACGTAAATTGTGAATACTTTAGTATGAATATCTTGTGTAGCTTAGCTACACAAGATATAAATTCCTTATCGTAGTAGCATTGATGTTGATAAGTAGAGTTAGGGTTAGTGTTAGTTTAGTTAGTTTCTTAGGTAATAGCTATGTAGTGAAGTGTGGATGGATTAACGCTAGACGTCAACAAGGTTGTACTTTGTAGTTTTGTACTAATACATAATACATAGTATTGCATTGCAATATTACGGCTACGCATTCCTTGCAGAACAAAACAACGGAAATAGTACGTGATAAAAAAGCAATCAAATTGAAGTTTATAGGAATACTAATAGCGACTGGTCATATTGCATCCCATGGAAATGTTAAACTAGCACTCATACTCCACCAGAAACTTGTACTGACAAGACTGACAACTAATACAATAATAGTAGGTACTTAATGCAGGAATGGGTGTACCATGTCTACGTATTATTAGATTTTATTATATCATAACAGATAGTTTAAGTTTCGCATGGCTCATGACTATGACAAAGTATGTATGCAATGTACTTGGCTCAGGTATGTAGGTATCTATCTATAATAAAACTTACGTTGTTCTTTTCCAGATTGCTTTTACTAGTGTGTTATGCTGGGTTGGGTGTAGGTACATACTTTAGAGTAGAATAGAATAATGCAAAAAGACACCTTATATAATATAATATTATCACATTATGTATTTAGATGCAGGTAGGCTTGGCCATCATAATAATTTTGAACAGACAGGCAAAGTTGAGTTGAAGTCGACATCATATAATAACATATAGTATGTAGTGTGCTATGGACGTACATTTTCTTTCGTTACTTTATTACGATACGTAAAGTTAATATTTTTTAAATGTAATAAGCTAAAAGCTAATGTAAGTACTTACGTATCTGTAATGGTAATAGTGAGTAATAATAAGGTAACAATAGAATAATAAGAAAGGTAAGGTACCTTGTATCATGAAGAACGTGGGTGTGCATGGCATGTCATGTCACTATGCTCTCAAAGATCCTCTACTGAGCTGTGACGAATTTTCAGCAGGAGATTTTTGACGCCCAAAGTATTTACAATTACGAGTCGGAAAAGAATGATTATGATTATATTTAGTACCAGAGGAGTACCATACCAGACCACTTGGCTTTGGCTTTGGCTCACTTCAAGCTCTATTATTATTAAAATCCGATGGATGACTGACTAACTCTCAATTGGATTGGGCACTAATATTAGTAATATTATTATTATAACTTTTCACAGTATCTCCCGAGATCAGAGATCCTTCACAGTTAACAGTATAATAGATTGGCTCTTAGGCTGAATTCGCTGCTGGAGTTGCAACAATAAGGACAGCGACAACCATCTGTGAGAAAAATACTCATTCTTTTCTGTATCTTGTCCGCATTTTTCTCATTATGATTCTAAATGTTTCGGAAACTGGGTTTGGATTTGGGTTTTAATTCTTCCTTGTGTAAATCCTAAACTTAATCCCTTCTGTACGGAATGATAATCAAGATATTTGAATCCTGAATGTCTGATGGGATGCGATGAGGAACAAACACTGGGAGTTACTTAAGTTATTTAATCTAACACTAAAATGCAAATAAGTTAGCTCAGCTCAACTTTGTCTGACACTTGTCTGTTAATGTTAACTTAACACGGCTGGAGGAAAACAACGGACTTTTTTAACTTTAACTTGAGTAACTTAAAGGATAACTCAATAGCTATGGTTTTGCACTACTGCTCACTGTGCGATGCAAATCGTTTCCTTTTTCTCGGGTTGTGTTAATTCAACAAGAAAATCAGACGAGAGAATTGTAGTTTTTTCTGGAAAGAGCGATATAAACTGACGCTAATTTTTGAAACTATTTTCTTCGTTGCGAATGGCTGCACTTGAATGTTAAGTAGTATATAGTTGAGTCAATAGATAAATACGTTTGCCAAATGTAGCGTGATTTCTTTGTTTTTCTTTCTGGCTTCTGGCACTTTTTACTTTACTAAATGTTGGTTTGCGTTTTGTAGTGAATTATAGGGCTATTTTATATATAACCCACATAATATCATAATACAACGCAATTGTCAAACAGAAAAAACTACACAGTTCTTTTCCTAGTGTAGTTTTAGTCCAGAATTTGACGTGAAAGGTGTTCCTTAGTAGTTAGTAGGGTCTTACAATTTCTTCAAATCGATCTTGGCTTCGTTTGGCTGAAGAGGAACAAACCTATAACACTAACTAATAATACGCGAACAAATAGTAGTTGAGTAGTGTGCATTAAAAATCAATGAAGGCTGCTCTAGTAGTCGATAGCATAATTAGCCATCATCACAATGTTAAAAGTTATTTCTTCTTGGCTCTTTTGTTTGCTTAGCTGCTTTGATGGATCCAAACTCCAACTGGGGAGCTATTTGTTTACTTCTCCTTATTCAAATTCAGCAATCAGCAGTCAGTAAGTAAATTCAGCTCCTAACAAAAAAAATCGAACACAATTTGAATTTCCTGTGGTTTAATCTTAATTCGCAAATAGCTACCTTCAACCTTCAGTGAGTGTACTACTTATGTAGATTTAGATATATGCATTGGCTATAGCAAAGAAACTGTTATTTTAACTCTCATTGCATTCAGGCTAACTGTCAACGGTTATTCGCCTGAATAATTCTGAGTTTTACAAAGAAAGATAGACAACCTAAATAGTGGCAAAGCAAAAGTAGAATGAAAAGGATCAATGAGCTCTAAATATGTCTCCTTGATGAAGAACAATTATGGTAATGATGTATTTTAGAATTGTAGAACAGAGATAAGACATGTAAGTGTTGATTCCTTAATTAAAGCTAGTTGAGAGATCTAGACACACTCAAACATCCTATTTGTTCTTTAACAGTAAACCCGTGTCTACGATTTGTCTTTTTGGTTCAGGTTTTTCCAAAATATTTTGAAATAAAAGAGAAACAAACTTAAAAGTAGAATCCACGATGAAATGAAAGGAATTTTAGTAGAAGATAAATTAAACCAATCCCTAGTATTACAGACAGAGACAGACAGAGTTTGCTATTTGATGTTTAGTTAACTGTAGTTTAAGCTCGTTTAACGACAGTTTGTGTGGGCTTAATGAAAAATGTAATAGGAATTCTAACTGCTCGTAAATTACTTTGCAAATAATGATGACAAGAATATTCTCATTAACAGTAGGTTTCCTCTGTTGTTTGAAAGTGAGCGAGCACTAATTTAAAATGTATCAGCAGATCAGAGGACCTCCACGACGAAAAGACAACTATATATGATTACCTCAAAAAAGAATAAAAATAGCAATTCTCGGTATCGTTCCGGAATCTGTTTTCAGAGAAGAAACTTTTTTCGGTGGGTAGATAGTTCAAAGAAAGAAAGTTGCGGCTCCTTGAGTTTCACAGAGAAAAGACGACAAGCAAGAGCTCATTGTCAAAAGGGAGTAGCAATTAAAATTCGTCTAGCAAGAGCTATCAACTTTCGCATGCTAGCAATAAAGTTTTGCTGTCAATTTCCATCTGTTCTACACTTTTCTTTACTTTAGTCAGCCCAGAGTCAGATATCAGAAAGACAGGACAGGATCTGTGTCCATGTTAAACTTAAACTGACTTAAATAAAGCTTTTGGCTTTAGCTGTGCAGTTTTAACAGTTTTACTACACAGGAAGGAAGAAGACACGGGACAATGAATAGTTGTTCTTGTTGTCAGTCGCTATGTGACAAAACTGTTGGCTATGACTGTGAGTCAGTGCCAATATTATTTTTCTTCCTCTGTCCTCACAAGAAAAAGAACACGACATCACACAAGTATACCCTACAATAGTAACTATCCGTAATTCCAAAAAGATTCCAAATCCCACACAGAAATGTTAAGTTAAACGCTATATAAACTATAGTTAGTTTAGTGTACTACTAAATAACTACTATGTAGTATAAATATAATATGTAATGGATTAACTAACATTGACTCATTGACTGCTTTAACACGAGCCACTCACTCTAGCTAGAACTAAAGCTGAAAGCAAAGCAAAGCCTGAAACATGTGCCTTCCTTAATGTTTGTAAATAATTAAAAATGTGCAATGTATATAAATACACTTAACGTAACGTACGTAACGTGCTTTGCTGACTTTGCTCTTCGTTTGTTTGTAGTTTATCAATGCAGAACCGACTGCCAGATAAGAACGGATAATATTTTTATTATATTGGCCACACAGACAGACAGTTTGCTTTGGGTTTAGTTTATCCACTAGTAGTAAGTAGTAAGTTAGGTATGCACTCAGTCACACACAACTCACAAACAATACAATATATTTTATATTATATTGTACAAGTTAACACTTTTGTCTGTCGTAGTACAGAAACTTTCTTGTCTATAGTACAGAAACAGAAACCCGTGTAATATTAGTATAGCAAGCCCGTGTGTTGCCTAGCCACACACAAACAAGATATTATTATTATAAGTATTGGAGGAGTTCAACTCAAACTGAAACTCAACCCGCACACAAGACAACACATACACTTACTACATACACTGTTCTGTGCGAATAAATGTGTAAATGTGTACTGTATGTATACTGTACCTCGAAGAACAACGTCGGTAAACTCTAAACTTGCTTTGTTAACAGAGACAGAGAATGTTGTTTTGTGTTGACGTTGATTTTGACTTGACGCTAACGTGGAGCGTTGTCGTTGACATGTCAAGTCGGGGGATGACACAGGCGGGTTGACACTAGTCCTTAGGTCAAGGGATGACCCTGGAGGATGTTCCTTTTTAAAGATATTCAGGGAAAACAAAGGATTTAGAGGATAAGATGGCGGAAGCCCGAAAAGAGAAAGGGAACCTAAAGTAGACGAAACGACTGAACTGACTCTTTCACAAACGACGAGCAGCTCCGTATAGCTCTCTAGCAAGGAATGGAATGGCAATGGCATAGAGCCTCCGAGAGCAATGGGATGGGATTCTCAATCTAGTATTTAGGTACCTTATACAAACTCGTATAACATATACATAACTACATAGCGACTTACTTATAAGAGCAAAACCCGACTAGCTCTCAAGCGAACATACATACAAAAACTACACTTTGCTCTTATAGCAAGTCCCTACTTGTATATTAGGAACTAGTAGTAGTACCTTACTATTGTACTACCTATTACTATAGTTTATATATGTTTTATAAGTAGTATAGTATATATATGTAGTAGTAGCTAGTAGTTACTTTAGTTTAGTTTAGTTTAGTGATTCCCTTCCTTGCCTTGCCTCACTGGATGCATGGACTCTCTTCTGTTCTGGAGTTCGTGAGTTGAGTAAGTAGAGTTATAGCATTAGGTTGTGTACACTTTATAACCATAACATAACCATCGTATTACATATAAGAAGCTAAATAAATATCTGGCTGGGTAGTAGTGTAGTAGCAGAGCTAGAGAGGATGCTTTGCTTTTGCTTGCTAACATTTAAGCTCTTCACCATCTAAAATACATACATACTTACATACATTCTCTACGTACTGTACATACATTAATACACACTCTATAAGGTAAAGTAAAAGGGGCACCTGGCTTCCTCCACTATAATAATATGTTCGAGTTGAAGTTTGGATCTCACAAAAAGCAACCACCTATATGGAAATACTACTCTATAAACAAGAAAAGCCAACAGCCTAAAGAAGAAGTATGTACAATAATAGCGCGTTTTGTGCATAGCACTAGTTTAAGGATATGTACATACATACATACTTATAACATACCCTACCTCCTACCCTCTGCCTGTGTGCACCATAATATTATACAATGTTTTCCTTTAGAGCGATCGGCGACCGTGAGCATAATTATAAAGAAAGGAGACTATGTCTATGTCTGCTCCTTTTTATTCCTAACACTTGCATTTGGACCACTACTACTACTAAACTTTAGTTTACTATAGCGTCGGGCATTTAGCTAAATTTCCAGCGCGCCGACCCGCGCCAACAATTACAGTACCCGGCTCGCACCCGAAACCGCTTAAGTTCCCAATTTTAGGAACCGCAGCCGCATAGGAATCTCTAGCATTAGGAACCCCCTAAGTAGCAATTACATAATTGGTACCTATTGTATAAACTTATCATTGCATTGGTTTTACCATCAGAACCAACGGATTATATGGCAGTTTTGCAAACTGACTTATGAACGGAAATACGGTGAGATTAAAAATCATAGAACCCGAAACCCGCAAGGCAAGGGTTGACCATCGGTTACGGGTCGCAGGTGCCCAGCTATAGTTTACTATAATAAAATGTACCTTCTTACATACATACAGGGTAGAATTCCATCCAAGTACAAGAGCACAAGCTAGAGCGTGAGAGATGAGAGCCAGTGAGCCTGTGCGTTCAGTTCAACCACACAAAACAGGCACAAGGAATAAATAAAACTACCCTAGTAGTATGTTCTTGTCATAAAATAGCTATAGCGGCATCCGTTTTAGTAGACCGCCATTTGGAGTTTACGTAGAAATCATTGTTTGGGCTTGAAAAACTAAGTTGACAAAATGTGAACTGAATCTTGAATCTTGGATAGCAATTAGCAAAATAGGTGCGGGGTACCATGGACTTAAGTCTGTTAATTCCATAGCCTAGGTAACGGTGCTCAGGCCTCCAAAACTAGTTTCATCTACTCTAAAACTAAAATTTCATGTAGACTTACGCAACCGAAGGGAATCCCATTTCTTTTTCTTTAAAAATTTTCTCAAAGTCAATAATATTTTGTTTAAGAAACTGGCATAACAATATAATGTGTCACGTTTGATACAAAAAAAATGCGACTAATGTATAAAATATACTATTAGTGTATTTGCAACAGAAATTGTATTTAAAGAAATCCATGTATTACTAATTCCCTGGCATTTTTAACATTAACTATTTATGTCACGTTTTAAGTATCATTTGCGCATTTTGTATATACTAACTCCATAATATTATGCATTTAATTTGTGAACAATTTCAATAAAAATCCCCCAATTTAGTATAACCAAAATGCAAAATGGTCACATTAAGGAGGTATGTACATCAGGGTCATTCCCCATTCCCCCATTGAAACCAAAATCGGTGTCCCTCGAGTGGTCCTAGCATAGATGCTGTCTGCAACTTCCTATTGTGAATGTCGTATTGAGCCTAGCAACTTACCGACAAATATCTTAAAAGAAAATAAATCAAATTATTATTGATTTTAGGAAAGTTGTGGAAGGTAAAGATTCCAAAAGAAACGGGTAACGATTCCCTGCGCTTGTGTAAATCCATATGTAATAATATTTTGTATAATTAAAGCATAGTCATTTCCATCTACTCTTACGGTCTCCAAGTTACATAACTTCCGCTAACCGCCGAGCTTAGTAGTCAAACGCCTCCGTCTCTCTCTCTCTCGTAATTCCAAGTTAGTTCATTCCTATTCGTATATCGAACTGGGTTCTTGAGTCTTAAGTTCGAGAAGCAGTTCCCGTTCTTCCCTATTACTTGCGTACATGCATACTAGTAATTCGAAGTGGATTGAGAATTGTTGGGTGAGCTACACTGTAGTAAGTATGAGAACCCATGCCAATGCAATGGTAATGGTTGTAAGAGCAAGAATGTAGGAAAAACCAGTGTGTTTCGGAGTTCTGTTGTGTAATATGTTGGTCCGCATCGTACTGTACGTATGCTACGCGTACAGTTCATCATATAGGGTTCTAAAATGCCTTTGAAGCTATGTTGTGGAATACAGCTCCTTTAAATCCACTCTTCCTGTGTTATTCCTCCTGTGTAGACTGGTTGAATACGTCCAAATTTTCGAATGCATTGACCGCAGGTCTATTCTTCGTGTTTTGAAAATGTGGTGGGGGTCGGGTTAAACGGGATTCGGAGCTCAGCAATGTTATCCGCTCTTACACCATCCATTGCATTGCATCCTATTCAATCCAACTTCTTTCTCCTTCATACGAAAACATACACATGCTACATTGGACTTTATCATTGGATTGCATGGCTTTCATACCATCTCTATGTATTGTTGCATTACGATTCTGTGTACCACGATGTACACGATCATCATATGGTGTGTGTAGTGTGTGTGTACTCAAGTACATTACATATTACATACTAGCCTCGTGTACTCGCATAGGCCTTATTCAACTTATAAATTGCCGAGGAGAGCCAAAATATCATTATGTTCACTCTTGTTAAGAGTAGAAACGGAGAGGGAACACTACGCGTACTACTCTTTACTATACATTGCATTGACGATGGCAAATGAGATGGAATATCGAGATTCTTTCCCCTTACACGATACCACTAACTTGATTTTGATTTCTTGTTTCCTTTATAGTAGCACTAAATCCACGCACTTACTACTTACAAAAGATATTGCGGAGCCTAAATGACTTTTTTGTTTCATTTTTATTAGAATTTTGATTAATGGTAAGATCGCAACTGGCTAACTACCACTAAGCCTATTTTAGTTGTGGAGTTAGACAATTTTGTAGATAACAAATACGGAATGAAATATAACTACATCAAACAATTATGTTCATATTATTAGCTAACGATGAAGATGATTAAACTGAGTAAGTATATATACTAGTATTAGTATACTTCAGCTAGGCTGCATCAATGAATTGCATTCAATATCTACCGCACCTTCAGAACTGCTATGCAAACCGTGGATTAACCCATTTTTAGAGAAATATTTTGCAAATTGAAATGCACAATTATAGAACAATTAAAAGTTGAAGAAGCTTAAAATTATAGAAAGAAAGTCAACACTATACCCAGCTTTTCCATTCTCTTCTTGAGACAACAAAAAGGATCTTGAAAAACTAATTTTCAATGTAATTGCAATATGCTGAGAAATGCATTGCGGAAACATGTTAACTCTAATTGCAATGTTCCGACTGCCCACTAGTGGTCTCGAATCATTAGTTCCCCGACTCTTTTGATCCCCAGTATCTTTTGCTCCCTTTAACCATATATACACTGTATACTTAAAATACGTAAAGGTATGTGCATTAATAGTCATTTAGCTGTGCTGTCCATTTGGAGAATAGCCACTTTTTTGAAAAACAAATAGTAAAATTTGACTGTTTTTAATTAGACCAGACCAGGTTACTGAAATACGAGAAACGATTAGTTCTCTGAAAATACCAATGGGCACACTAAAAAATGACGCAGGGTCCACCCAATATTCCTCTCCCCCATACAATTGGACACCAAAACTTGGCTAAATATAACTTTGCTTTATGGAGGTGGCGTACGACGCTTCCCGATTCCCGACCGTACCAACGCTTTCATTTCTCAACCCTATACAGAACCCCTACATTAATGTTACCCCAAAGGGCACTCTTTGCATATCTACAAAGTAATATCTACTAAATTGCATGTTAAGCTTTAAACATATGTACACTGCAGGAGCCTAGTTCGACCATATGGTAATAAATAATGTATAGCGCCGTGACACTTGACCCCAAATTTAAAGGAGACTCACTTTGTCACCATAAGGCACATTTCCCGGACATTTCATGATGATACCCAAAAAATATAATTCCTGCCAATTAGAGTTAATTCATAATATCCCTTAAAAGTTCCGATCCGACACTGATCTTATATTTGTAGCTTACCTATCCGGATCATCAAATAATGGATCCAATTCAATTACCTAGGTATTTGCTGAAGCGCTGAAACAATTTGATTATATATCAATTTATTCGATTTTGCATTATTTTGCTTACATAATATATACTTTCAAATATCTTGAAACTTTGGGCACATATGTAAAATCAGGTAACCCCAGCAAATTACTAAAACAGAATTGCAGCAAAAATTGAGCAACGAAAAAGTACCTATATGTATACAGCTCTATGCTAGCAGTCCGTCACTTATAAAATGTGCGATAAAAACTGCTTTGCTGGGAGCAATACCTAGACCTAGATTATACAAATTACATATAAGCTTTCTCTTTCAGGCCTTCAAACTTTACTATTTGCCCAAACTTTAGGTAGACATGAAACATAAATCGAGCTGCTTCATTTCGGGCAAAGGAAGTGGCCTTCTTGTTTTACAAGGATAAAATTCTTGCATAATTGAATTTTGCTATTGAGTTGACGACTATGGTATAACATCATGTAATTAATGGGCTTTCTTCTAATAACTGTATAGATTTATGTAGCATTCCCTGCATTCTGCAGAACTTCAGTCTACGTAGCTCTTGCTATATAGCCATGAATAGCACACGTACCCGTGTGACTAACTAATCTGGAAAATGGGCTAAATATACTGCTTGAATTTAACTAAAATCTACAAGTAATATTTAAAATGGGGTCAAAAAATGGTGGAATGTAAGATTAAACTTAAATAAACTTAAATAAAACGAAAACGTTTTGTCACAATTAAAAAGATGAGATGATAAATTATTCTTTGTAGCCCTTCCTTTTCATATCTCATAGATTGTAAATATTTCATTACAACGTAATGGAATATTTAACTTGACAATAATTAACATGTTCATAATGAAAATTTCTAGAACAATTTTGCATCTGTTTAGTTAAATACTGAACGAGACAACAAATCATCATTAGAGAAGCTCAATGCATATTTATACAGTTGAATATGACTCTAATATAAATAATTGTCCATTATACATATTAAATCACTTAAGACTGTGACCATGCGAATTACAATAAAGATATTTGTTGATTATTTTGTTTTTAAAAGCAACAGATAACAGCTATACTAAAGTCAAGTGCAAAAAGCTTCTACAAAACATAAAAAATAATATTTTATTCTTAGATTAGTTTAAGGTTTTACAATTCAACTCTCATAATGGATATAATGAAATATTCATACACTTATTTACAAGAACTGAATGAACTATATACATAAATATTGTTGCGATATGTAATATCTCTGTATTCCACCTTCTCATCACGTCATGTTTGGCAATAACTAGCATGCATGCAGGGCAACTTATTTTTAGCAAAAAGAATGGCTATGGCGATGCAAGAAATAATTGATGTTATCAATATATTAAGGAGTTTAAAAATTTGGTACATTCTCGTACAACATAGTTTAGTTTACGACAAACATTAGAATATATAAAATATTTGTCAGTCAGCCAGAGGCATTTATTTTTTAAAATATAGACTTGCTAAACAACTGAAGAGGTCATTAAAAAACCTAAACGCATCTTTTGCAATGAAAAGTCTCACCACTCAGATAGTACGTAGAACATGTAATAAAGCCAAAACTAATAGATTTACACTTTCATAATGTTTCAGATCAAAGTCTTTTAAATTGTGACCATATTATTTTTATGCATTTGTATTAAATTAATTAAATTAACATGTAAATGAGTTTTCATAATTATTGACAAGTCAGCATTAAATGTAGTTAATCGTGATTGTAATAATAGATACTGAATCCATCTACTTTATACGTTGTACGTTAGAACGTTATAGATATTCACTTCTGATAATAGTAAGTGGTTGTAGCAACAGAGGTAGTAGTCCTGCCTAATCTTATCTAATCCTTTACTTTCTCTTGCTTTCCCTACATAGGAATCGCTTTAAATTATTTCCTTCAGATGGCGATGACTACATCTTATCACGATGTGCAACCAACCGGTTAAACGCAAGCCTACTATGCTATGCTAGGGCCTAGGATAGTGGTTCACTAGCTGGCTGTAATTTTATTGAGTATAAAATATGAGAACGTGAGATTCTGCTTCTTCAGCAGAATTTATGGTTGTTAGTTGCTAAAATGCAAATCCTAGAGAAGTCACGCGCACTTCGCTACCTTGTAAGCAGTGTTCACTAGCCGGCTGAGCCAGCCGGCTGAAATGGCCGGCTGAAATGGCTAGCCGGCTGGTTGAATGCTGAGC
>JAQFYC010000364.1:0-60828 GCA_034694165.1 Tomocerus mixtus
AACTGGTTGTAAAATGGCCATTTATCATAGCAGAGGGTTGAAGTGACACTTTTCTGATTCCCCGTTAACTGCTTAATTATACTGGTAAATTCAATATTTATTTAAAATTTTTCGTATTAATGTTTTGACCCAAAAACTGAAATTACCGTTTTTGCTTAGGCATTACCGGTAATGCCTTATTACCGATTTTACCGGTAACATTTGCATTAGGTTTGATTTATGTCAAGTAAATAAACAAATTACAAATACGACATTCCTTTTTTAGATATCCCACTGATCTGTACCTTGATAGTATCGCATTTAATGTTAAATAAGTTTTGTTTTTACCTTTAAATTTACGAAGGTTATTATTGTTCTGGACCACAGGCAGCAGCGTGTTCATTCTCTTGATAATACAGTTTGTACTCTCAAACAAACTGAACAATAATTTGCAATGCACTCCGGATTTGCATTGACAGCTCTTGCTCTAAGTTTCATTATTCTGGTCAGAAAAACATCTTTTTGGCATAGCTTTTTTATTTTCACTGCTCTATCATTAGGATTTCCATTTTTTCATGCTATATCTGTCTTCAATCTCAATAAGAAATGCTCACTTATACAATTTTTGACAACTTATTAGCCTTATTCTATAATAATTTTATTATAGGATAAGGTATTTTATTTTCATAAAAAGTATACATATTAGTAAGTAATTGTAATTACCTAAATTGCCACATTCTTGTGAATGAAAGGTAGTTATTTTAAAATGTGAAAAAGTCACATAAATATTGAAAGTAGTATTTCCATTGTCGTGAAATGTGGAAATACTTAGATACTATTACTGTATGTATAATGTATTATTGTCATGCTAAAACCATTTCGTATCCCCCAAATAACGTGATTCTGTTTTGAGTTTTTAGCAACTAAGCGGTTATTCTACAGATGCTGCGAAGAAAAGTACTAAGAAAGCTACTAAATCCTCAAACTCCACTTCTGAGTGGAACCAATACGGTTCAATTTATTGTGATGACGCTGGAATTCGTTTTTACATATCCAGCAAGTTTGAGAGGAAATTAAGTTAGCAAACATTATTTTGTATTTTTTTCGTGATACATATCGTGATCTCTATATAATTAACTAATGTAATAATGTGTCTATCTAAAGCTAGATATTGTAATCTTCCTGTTATGAACAACTTGGAGCTGAATGCTGGTAAAGTTATGCCGTTGGCAAATAAGGTTTCAACGGTAAATCTAATGAAGTTTTTAGATTGTAGTATCTTTAATGTTTGTGTGTATAACCTAAATAAAAATAGGTACATAGATGTATTAATTATGTCGCTCATTTGCAATCTTATAACAGAAATTTATTCAATGCGCATTTAAAGAGATGAAGTGTGTCGAAGGAAAAACGGGACAGATAATCGAACAATGTGTCATGGACCTTAAAACAGTTTTCACCCAAACAAAAAAACAAGACGTTTATGTAGAATCTCAGGAATTATGTTTAGCCCTTCATTCTGACGAACTGAAATTGAATTACAAGTCATACACCAAATATATTAAGTGTCTGTTGGATAACAAGTGGCTAAAACAGGTAAATAATTTACATCTTTATATACTTGTACATAAAATGCCTGAAATTGAGATTAATTCGTGCAAATACCTCCGAGAAAATTTTTATTTC
The DNA here is from genome assembly GCA_034694165.1 of Tomocerus mixtus. Taxonomy (NCBI): domain Eukaryota; kingdom Metazoa; phylum Arthropoda; class Collembola; order Entomobryomorpha; family Tomoceridae; genus Tomocerus; species Tomocerus mixtus. The sequence goes on from JAQFYC010000364.1 coordinate 1,666, forward strand.
TCACCACCTTAATTCATCTTAACATTTTTGTAATTATTATTACAGTTGTGCAAATAAAGTAATATCTGGAAGTTTCTTAACAGGCAACTTATCCAATGGATAATTAATTGCTTCAAACTCCCTAAATATACATATTATGTAGTATATATTTCTGATTTACATTTCTAATTGCAAGCTCATCAGCAGGATGCTGACTTGTTTTCTAAATGTATTGAAAAATTCATATCCATCAATAAATTAATAAAAAAAGTAATAACAGTTATTGGAATACTCTTTCTATCTGTCTTTGATCTTATTACCATTATACAACTTATTGTGGTACCATTCTATCTTACCAATAAACTACTTATGACAAACTTGTCCATGAACATCAGTATCTACATAGGATGTGCATATTCGTGTAGCATTGTGGTCCAAAGGCTCAATGCAATTGGGATTACAGTTTGCAATTCTCGTTTAGTCACAAAAAGTCTCAATCGGGTTAGAAAGCTTTATTGTTGATTTTGGTTTGCATGCTTTAGGTATCTATGAGTAGACATTAGTGCATGGAATATTGCCACACAATTTTACTTTTACATAAAGCATACTTACAAACAACGCAATGCAATAAAAAAAATTTCTATTTTCTGTAGTGTTCCCCCGCATGCAACTGCTACGTAATATTTAGTAGCTTTAGATTTATTTAGGTCCTGTACACTGCACAGTGTACAGAAGCATAAATTAGCTAAAATAAAATTTCCGATGTCATTCAGAATTGAATCCTTTTCATAAATACATACTCCGTGTCAATCGCTTAATTATTAAACTTTTATTCATTCTTCCTTAATAATAACACGCTATGGCTATGCAAATAAACTCCTAGGTTAGGTTAATTGTATTTAATTTGTTTTCAAAAGTTGATATTCCATAATAAACACGCATATCTTTATATCACCAAAGAATTTTGCTAAAGGGAAATCATCCTTAATTCTTCCTCAGAGCTGTTTAAATTGAACTGGCTGCAGGAGCAAAATACTACAAGTACAACCTACAAAATTATTTACGGTGGGTATGGCTAAAAAATCTTAACAAATTCCATATTACAAGCATTATTAACGAGATTAAGATTTATTGAAACGCATTTTGAAAATTTTGAATAATTTGCCTACTGTTGAATGTTGATTCTACAAAGGTTGCTACACAATAACCATTCAATTCTAAACTTCCGAGATGAGTTCATCTAAACTCTGCTTGTTACTTTCTTCCTTCGTTTTTGCATTAGTAAGTAATTTAACCGTTTCTTTTCTCTCCATTATTTACGCATACATACTTATTATGTAGTTTGATATATTTATTTGATTTCTCATATTTAGTTGCTGAATTCAGCTATTGCAGCTAAAAAAGCTAAAGATACCTCGGGGTACAAGGGAAATTGGATACAATGTGATAAAACAGGGGTGGGGTTCAATGTTGCCAAAGATGTTTTGGCAAAGGTAACGATCTCAGAAACCACAATATCAGTTTCAGGCACAATTATTTTAAAATTTTAATATTTATTTAAACTTTGGTCTAAGGTAGTGGTTTGTGCTACTCCAAAAATAGGAGACATAATGAAAGTGAAGAAGTGGAGTGCAGACGATATAGAGAAGAACCATCCGGATCTAATTCCTGTGAGTTTAATAGATTTGAATCTTTAAGATTATAAAGAAGATAATATTGTTACACTAATCTCATTACAAATTGTATCTCATCATGTCTTCATTCTTCAGACGCTCATAAAATGTATGCTCCAAAAAATGGGCTTTGTGGATAGCGCAACAGGAAAAGTGTTACAAAAGACAGGGACTGAATTGCAAGCTGTATTCAAACAAAAGAATATTCAGGAAGCATTTTTGCAAGTGGCGACAGATTGCTGGAATCAACATCAGGGGGCAATGACAAAGGATGCTAAATCTTATAAGCCTTACATGGCATGCTTCGAGCATAGCAAACTTAATTCAGTAAGTTTTTAGATCATTTTTAAGTTGAAGATAGCAAATATTGTAGACATTAGAAAATTAAATCACAATAAATTGCTGTGAATTATAGATATGCCCAGTTTGGAACAAAATTCAACCAGGTAACAAGTTCGATCCAAAGAAAATCCAGAAAATGTTTGGATAAGCTAAGTTCCTTGCTTTCACCAACTTTCTCCTTCATTTCAATTAAATTTTATACTTATATGAGTATGTTGTGAAAAATTAAATAAATTTTTGCTGTTAAACATAAATAGCTGTGATCATGTGTAAATCATTTTGTGCCATATTAAATTTTCAGAATTGTCTTGTCGCTGTTGTGAAATTCCTTTCATTTGTCAGACACATCAGTTATTGCTAATTCTCAATTCTAATCTCCATTACTTATGCTAATGGTATTTAGTATTATAATATTGTTTAGCAAAGAGTATTACTATACATATAACTGAAACAATAAACTTAATAAATTGCGTGCAACATTTTTATTGCAGTTGTTTTCATGTTTGTAGTGTTTGTGGCAAAAACTCTCATTTTAAATACTTTTACTTTACTATGCTTCAGCTTTTGTATGGAACCATACAAAAACTCTATAGCATGTTTTCCCAAAGGATTACAAAAGACAATTTGGGGAATAAATAATAAACAGTTCATTTTCATGTTTTTAGTATTTACCATGTGCAAAAAGGAATTGGAAGTTTACAGGGGATTTAATTGCACGCTTCTAATTTCCTCAACAAACGTGCACCAATTCCATGAAAAGTGGGAGTGGGTACCTTTGATACTTCGTCATGAATGGTGTTTCTTTTATAGCCTCCTTCATATCAAATTTTTTATCGTGTTGCAGTAAATGTTTTCATTTTAATATCGCAAGAGCCCATACGTCTCCGTAGAATGTGTATGGTAATTAATACTGCTAGTTTACCTTAGCCTGGTCTTTAAATCTAGATTTTTACAGAAATCCTTCATAACACATTGTTATTATAAATAAAATAGCAGCTAAGCCAATTATCATAAAAATATACTAAACCAATAATTCACGTATTAAAATAAAATAAATACTTTACGAAGAAAGAATCTACCTATAATGTTTGTATAAAATTAGCATAAATCTGGAATTTTTAATATTAGACTTCTACCAACCAAAATATACCAGCAGCTTCTTATAGTTGTGTTATAATAATACAAAACTTAATTTACACGAATATGATTTTTCCAAATATTTTAAAGCAAATCTATTTAATATATATGTATAACATGTTTTAAGATTCACCATGAAGAATTTTGCAATTGAGACTTGAGACATTCTTAACCATAACCATATATGCACTGGTAGTTAGACAGGGACAAATGACTGAGACATATTTTAATAATAAACATGCGTAAATGTACAAACCCGAGAAAATTATATTGGGAAATACCTTGACAAGTATTACAGATTCACTTCGAAACACGCAATTAGGATCTATATCAACTATAGCTAAGACCAATATTATTTACTTTCCTTTAAATATAGACAGTTAGACAGTAGATCAATTTGTGGGAGACCCAGGTAGGGTTACGTAATATGCAGTCAATATAATAGTACAGTAGTTATGCTCAATAGGATGTTCATATCAAATCCATCATTAATGAATATGAATAAATGCTCTACTCGCCGAGACTCGACTCTCCCTTCCTGTCCCTTTGTCCTGTACATGAAAATTCTACCTGGTAACAGAATAATAGCTCTGCTATGTTGGCTATGTGGTTTGAGAATAGTTTCGATTAGAAGTTAGTAGTGTTCGCATGTTGCTTAGTAGGGTATACATAATACTTACTTACGATTAATACCTATATACACTATGCTATACATTTGTATAGCTATTGGAGGTATTCCACACAAGAATTAAGTATTAATAGTCAGAAAAAGTGCAGCAAGTTATAACTCACCAAATTCCAAATCGTAGACTACTTAAATTTAAAAGTGTAACATAATTGAAGTCTGTTAACAAGCCTTCACTAAATAAAATAACTCCTAAATGGAAATTGACACAATTTAAAATATGCACCCCTCATAATATGAAGTATTAATTCATTTCATGATTCGAAAGTAGATTGTTGCTTGTTACTTTGTTGCTTACTCACAAGAGTTACGACATGGGAAGCTGTATAAATCCAAATATACTGACAGTGTAACATACTAAACCTATCCCATATTATATTATGTGCCAATTTGCCAACCATATTCCTACACTACATCATCATCAAGATAAAACAAGACGAACAGTATACTATTATTATATGTACATACTACAAAGTTTTTATTTGCAAAAATGCACACATATTGGGTAGATATTAGTACCTATATACAAGTTATTAAATTCTATACTAGTAATGATTGCGGGTAGGGTGTCCAATACCTTTAGGAGTGTCCATACCCACCTACACCTTATGTATATTTGTATTAAGTACAAATAGGTAGCTCATATGCCTATATAGCAGAAGGTACCTACCTAGAACGTAGTAAATATCTAATGACAACAAATCAACAATACCTTACCTAGTAATTGTAATCAAGAACCACCTTTGTAAGAATCATTGTATTACGCTTCAGCTGCTCTCTGTTTTTAAAAAATATTGCATCCAATACTTATAACTTTGTATATTTCATGACAACTTTGTTTAGCATCCTTTTGTTAACGGGATTTAGTTGTAAGAGGCATTCCTAAAAGGCACGACATGTATTTATCCCTTTTGTGACATACTACTATGTACCTGAATATTGAATTAGCTACGAATTTAATACAGTCAATAAAATAAAACTAATGGAGGATGGTTTTTCTATCTAAATATATATGAAAATGAAATTAATTTGAAAATGTGTTATAAACCAATCTATACTATAGACACGCACTGCGAGATATCTGTAAATGTAAAATGCCAAAAATATAAAGCACTTTTGTTTAAATATAGTACCATGCCATACACAAATCGATTACTCCATTTGCCAATTTACATGAATTTTATTTACTGTCATATTCATTTATTTTACTAACGATTTAAGTATAAATTTTTGTTAACACTGCGCACTGTCATGTAGGCTTTAATTCTTTTTTACATACAAACATGCCTTGGCTATTATATTACAACAGAACTGGACGAACCTTACTCCAATATTCTACTCTACAGTTAAGGGATACTAAGTAAAAGGTTATTGCACTCTATAGACTTTGCTATAAATAGTATTAGTAAAGATAGGGACTAAAATGACAGTCTTATTAGTCACAGACACTTAATAAGTATTGTAAAAACATAATATGCTACACTATACCACTATACGTACACACATAAGTTTACAATTTTTATTTTTGTTTTTGTATTTGTTTTCTTCAGAAAATTCTGATTTCCTTAACATAATCCCTCTAACACGATACATTATATTGGGGTACCTGTCGCTACCTATAGGTATACAGATATTATACATTAGCATTATGATTGAGCTTAACTTACACTTACACGAAGGTTTTAAGTAAAGTAAAGGGTTAGTTATTCTGTATATAATTGTCTGTATGTATACAGCTACGTTATGCTTAACGTGCACAACCCTTTTTAAGTATATTGACGAAGCGTAGCACACATAACATGGTAATAAAGATACCTATGCAAAAGCTGAAGTACTAGTACTAATACCAAAAACGAGTCTCCACATAGTTTAATAGAGCTGTGAACAGATGTACTACGTATACTTACTCACTTCTCCACTCTCTAGATAACACTAACCTTACCTTTATCCATTTATGCAAAAGTTTTCCTATAAGTTTATCCATTAAATGCTTAATACCACTATAACTATAGGTATTACTGTAGTAGGAACAGGAATATCTTGTTCCTTTTATGATTAAGGTACCTATAAATGATTTCTACGTAATATGCATGCATGTAGTATGTAAAGAATAGTGCCTTAAATAAAAACGATTCCTATACACATATACATACATACAGATCTACTTATGCTATATACATACACTATGCTACACGCAGTTCTCTGGAAGTGTCGTTTCTTGTGTTGTTTCTTCTCTAAAGCTAAAGGATTGATCATATGGTGATGGCAAAACTACATTAGCTTCTTGTTGCAATAATATTATGTCATAATAATTCAGTTTCTGGACACTGTATTGTACTTCTAGTATATAAAGACTTCTGTGTTTGTGCGTTGCTATTACGTAATTGTGCGTACTCAATTGACCTTTGTGGAAAAACACTGTGTGTAACCAAAAAATAATAATTGAAAACTCAGAATTCACAATTCAGTTCAGGTCAGGCCCATAAAGCTAGAATAATTAATTGCTAAGCAAGGAAAGCCAGGTATATATATACTTAATATCATCATATTATAGAGAAAGGGGAATTTTGAAAGGAAATAAACAAAGAACAGTTGTTGAGCGTAATTGTGCAATTTTTACCATTTAGTATTGCCAAGGGCTTAAGGACAGGAACTTTATGACGTGTACTTAATAAACGATAAACTTAATTTCACTAACATAATACTGCTCTGTGCTATCTGTATTTAACACTAAAACTGTGCTCACATACATACATTTACATAATATTAGATTATTGCTGACTTAAGCTTTAATTCAATTTATATACGAATACAGCTCAATCCACGATCCAGGAAGAACACCTACTTAAATCAACTTTATATTGAAACTATTAAAAGTAAGTAAAAGTACTATATAATATACTATATCTCCTTATCTACAATTACAATATACATTACATCATATTATCTGACTTCTTCTGTACATTCATAAATATTCTATATACATAAATAGTGTCTGTGTAACATTACATGTGGTGAAACGCAATTCGTTAAGTGACAGAGTCGTGACAATTGTATCTAATTCACATAAAATCAATAATTTACTTGTAACTACATACATAGTAGTTACTACTTAACTTCAAATAATAATAATTATGCAAAATTCTAAAAGCATATTTTCTTTAAAAAAAGCAGCTCCATGATCTATAAAAATTAACTAAAGAAACAATTGTAGAAAGCTAAGTAAGGAAGCAAAGTAAACTTTACCATGCAGTTAATGAAGTTAAATTAATCCCGAGTTTATTAAATCGCGTACAAGTGATTGTTAGCAAGAAATTCATCATTCAAGTTAAAAAGTATAATAATAAAAGGTAAATGACACGTAGTGACGTAGATAAAGTTATTGCATTTAGTTATCTGTACCTTCTGAATTGTATGCCGAAGTGGAGCATAACATAAATATTTACAATTCTTTTACGATCTAAACTAAACTAGTTCATAGTTTAGTTATTGTAGTACAATTAGTTTCTAGTTTCGATTCGATTCGATTGGTTTGATTGGATGAAACATCTAATATATGTCTATATATAAAGGAAGAATAATATATATATAAAATAAAATAAGTATCTACTAATTTATCTGAATCTGGATCATTATTGGATTAGATTCTTTCTAAAGTGAATTTCAATCGAATCCTGCCCTGTGTAAGTTTGTTACATTTAGATTTAGACAGAATACAGTTAGTTGTTTCTGTCTCCTTTCGATTATTTTAGCACTACTCTTCTATTCTATTCTTCTATCTCCTCATCCTCTATTCTTGATACATTCATCCAAATACGAATACCATAAAGGAAGAAACAAGTGTGCAGTGTGAGTTTTCGTCGCTTGGCTGTGTGCACTTCTGCAATAGTTTTATATTTGCATCGATTCTTCAAGATTCTGCATTCTGCATTGCACATTTAATTTTCTTTCTCTGTCTCTTCTACAAACCTATTGTTCTTCTACTGATCAAGTAAATTAGAATATTTTACCTTTTCTCTATTAATTAGTCCTAGTTTTAGCTAGTAGTCTATATTATGGTTTATTTGGAGAGAATAGAAATAAAAATATACATTTTTTAAACAGGACGACCACGGGAAGGTTCTTGACGGTATAAAAGTACATGCTGCTTCTTCCTTTGCGAACGAACATTTGGTTTGGATTTGGACTTGGATTGGATTTGTGAAGAAGGCAACCTTGAATTACCTCTTCCTACAAGTAAGTCTAATAAAGGTTCTTAACTTATGTTGTAGTGACCCTGACTAAGTTGTATTTGTTACAAATATTATATTCAATATGTGCAGAATTTCTCCCTATGTGTGTTATATTGTGTCTTAATTGTTACTATCAACTATTTGATTGTGAATTATAATAGGTTGATTGGGAAGATTTTTTTTGTTGTTTTACAAATGACAAATTCTAGAAACAGAGAACTTGAAAAGATACATAATATTCATTTTATAAAGGTAAAACGGTAAAAGTTAATATGTGAATATTTTTGTTTTGACTTTGATCTTTCCTTATTGTTATTGTTAGCTAAATATACTATAAGAACGTGCATAATGTATACATATTATAGTGTATATTATTAATATTATATAAGAATTATAAGAAAATGTTACATATTCTGCTGTAAGCTTGTCACAAAGACACAGTAATGAAATAAGTAGAGTATATATGCTACAAATTACCCATGTTAATATTTTGACGGTATTTACTTAACTTACGTTAATTTATTAAATGTAGATATGCAAAAATGCAAGATTCCTCTGTGTATAAGCCAGTGTGTAGCTGAATACTGTATAAGTATTTGAAAGTTTTGTGAATACAAATATTTACATTTGAAAACAGCTGAATTTTGTGTGTTTGTGTGTATTATTATTTACAAAATGTTAAACTACTATAAATAAGCGTATAATATGCTATAACTGTGCTTTTATTTTGTCCTTTCAGATTGCAGGAAATAGAAAAAGAAGCATCAAATTGCTTGGAGCAAGAAGTGGCAATTTAGTTGGACGTTGTCATCGTAATTTTCAAAATTGAAATCCTGGCGAAAATCACGGGATCTAGGTCACTGTCACATTTGCTGACGACCAGTGACTTCCCTGTGGTCGCCGACACCTTCGCCAAATCTTATCCTTTAGTTTTTACTAGTGAAGATTTTTGTTACGTAAATCCTTTTTTTACTGGTAGTTTTTTTAATTTTGAAAGTATTGTTTCGTCTTCCTGCGCAAGAAAGTGACACTGCTGGTGCCATCAACCATAGCTCTAAGGTAAATCTTAGAAAAGCAGAAAGTGTTTACCAAATCAAATTAGTACATAACACCTATAGAATTAAATCAAATTATAATTGGCTTTTTTTTGCATTTAATATCCCACTGTTATGTCAAACGGGCATTTTCTCGTGCTCTGATCCGGTAGTATTAGTGTATTGTGCCCCGCTAGATTGGTGAATGAATACCAACAAAGTTTTAAATAATAGTAAAACTGATCTAATTTTTCGAAATATTTTTCCAGGTGAAATCAGTCTGGCCTCCTTAGGGAGGGGAGAAGGGAGGGCTTCGCCCCCCGAAGACTCGCCCCCCAAGAAGAAACCAAGGGTCAGCACTACCATGCAGACTCAACAGGTATTTATTTTATTACATTAATTTTCTCCGAAAAGGAAATATATAATAATGTTAACCCTTTACGAATACATCGTAGATCAAATTATTATATAATCTTGTAGATGTGGAAATCAAAAGAATATAGGTATTCCATTATCCGATTAGAAATACGATGACATAAGTAGTAGTTGCACTTTGTATCCTATTTTTTAAGTTTTCATTTAAGGTGACGTAATGCACTGTAAGCAGTTTGTCTAAGAAAACTACCATTAATGCTCTTGTAAAATGTAGAATCTCAATATTCGAGATAAGGATTGATAAGAAATGTGCATATAGCTTTTGCGTTGTACATCTGAAACAGTTAGGTACCTATTACGATTACATGTTACATTCATTAATTTTGCTAGGTACTAATACCTTAATATACTTATCCATTACATAAAACATGTCCTGCTATTTATTTGGTACTAACTATTAGTAGTGTAGCGTATTGTATTGTCATTGTCAGTCAAGAATAATTTCTCTGTTTTCATATATTTGTGTACAATATGTAGGTACCTAGCTACATAGTACATTTATTTATGTAACTATATACGTAACTTTGGACATGTGATATTTTAATCTGTGTTGCTCGAACTAGCACTATCCTGGAATTCTTTCATGTTCAGTGTATATGCATACAATATACAAAAATGTATATGCATTAAAAGGATTAAAATGATTCATCGCTAGGTATTAATGTAATAGGAGTTTAAGAGATATGGGTAGTAAAGAAACAATAATAGAAATTAACGGTAAGGCACTGGGTATTAAGTTACAAGGAGTTCTGTAGTTTGGTATTTATCGCCTTTTTATTTAATGTCAATGTCTTGGGTGTGACAACATGTGCATGTAATGCTCACATAACGTAAACATAAGTTTTATTACTTTAATGAAAGCAATCGGTCACATTTAACCATTTAACTCGCATTACAGCTGAACATCTGTACCAGAAAAAATATACGATATAAGATACGTTCATTCTGGAAGGTGACATTGATTGGAGATAAAGTTTGTTGGTTAGTTAACTAGGTGCTTTCCATCAGTGAAGTCATACTTTTAGCTATTTGTTTACAAAAATGGGTAGCGATTCTTCAAAAAATGTGTATACGGTAACAATTGGGACAGAAAGGAAGCAGAAAGAGTTTAATCGGAAAGACAAGGTTGTTTGTATACTTTGTGTGGGCTAAGCTAAATAAGTGTAAATAATCCTATATTAAATTAATTGATGACTAAATTTGTAAATATTTTGTTGTTAGCAGGTTAAGAATGGAACTAGTTCCCCTGTAAAGTCAAATGGAGTGACAAATGGTGTTCATATAGAAGATGAACTTCATATTTCCCCTGTACATAAAATAGCCGAGAAAAAGTCCGACGAGGACATTGTCCGAATCATTGGCCAGCATTTGCTCACCATGGGACTTACGTATGTGATTACTTACGTTAATTATTTACACATAAAATAAAGTTTTATATAGGTAATACAGTATGCAGGATGCACTAATTATTATATTCATGTACTTATAACAGACGAAGCGCAGACACATTAATGAACGAATCAGGATGTCGAATGGATCATCCTGTAGCGTCTAAATTTCGGAATCATGTTCTTAAAGGAGACTGGAGTAAAGCACACGCTGATCTTCAGGAACTTAAAGATTTGTTAGAAAACCCCGAGTCTCTATTGGTAAATTAAACTGAAATGTTATTCACATTAATTAATATTTTTGTAAATGCTTATAGAATTCGAAATTGCGACTCTAAACAAATGCTTTTAGCATTTTTTCAATTTCCTAATTGAAATTATGTATTTTTGATTATAGGAAATGCAGTTTTTACTGCTGGAACAAAAGTATTTGGAATTTTTGGAAGATTGTAAGGTAATTGAAGCCCTACATACCCTGAGATATGAGCTCACACCTCTCAATCACAAAACGAGTCGTGTGCACCAATTGTCCGCCTACATAATGTGCTCGAATGCTGAAGAGGTTCGGGAACAAGCACACTGGAACGGGAAAGAGTCTCGTTCGCAATTAATGGAGCAACTTCAACAGTTCCTCCCGCCTTCGATTATGCTTCCTCCAAGACGATTGTAAGAATTGATTGAAATGCTAAATTACAAAATCATAGTATAAAAATTTTAATATCTACACAGTAAATCCAATCCGCAAGACAAAATTGGGTCTACATAGTTTGTAGAAATAGCTTTCCATTAATATTTAGCCTAAATGATCTATACTTGATTCCAGGGATGCTTTACTGCGTCAGGCGGTTGAGTGGCAGACGGAACGCTGTCCGTACCATAATAGTAAAATGGACGAAGCTACTACTTTGGTGATTGACCATGTATGTTCGAAGGACTCCTTCCCAGCGACCACACTTCAGATTCTCAATGACCATTCGGACGAAGTTTGGTTTTGCAGATTTTCCCCCGATGGAACCAAACTTGCCACTGGCTCGAAAGACACAACTCTTATTCTCTGGGATGTTCACCCTGTAAGTAGTACATAGAACCAAGAAACTATAACGAATGAATAAGAAATGTATATCTAGATTTATTTAAGTACCTCACTACATTAGTACTCACAGTAACCAGTTTCAGGATTACTGAATAAGTAAAATTCTGCAAAAGCTATTCAAAAATACTTTATTAATTTTATAAAATCTAAGCTATGCTAAAATAATTTTGCAACTAAAGAACGAGGAAAGATTTCTTCACAAAATATATGCCATTACATTAAATTCACTGGAGTTTATAGTCAGTAGGACAAATGTTAAGGAACAACATAAAAGTGAACTCGAAAGGTATCGATTGTTTGCATCAAGTAAAATTGACATGGAAAGTACTAATTATTGCAAATATCGATAATATAGACTTCGTTGTACAGTTTGTTTATTCCCAAGTGCAATTTTATTCTTGATATTCAAATTCAATGAAGGCAAGATCTGATCAATTGTATATTGTTTTTCAGACGGATTTAAAAGTTACTCATCGAAAGACATTAGAGGGTCACCAATACGGAGTATCGTACCTCTCTTGGAGCCCCGACTCAATGTTCCTTGTTGCCTGTGGCCCAGATGATTCCCCAGAACTCTGGGTATGGAATACAAATACTGGAGAACTTCATGTTAAAATTGCTCCAGGCCCTGAGGATTCCCTCACTTCTGCATCTTGGCATCCAGACTGCCGTCGATTTGTCACAGGGGGAACACGCGGACAGTTCTATCTATGTGTACGAAACTGATTACTTCGTATATCTAATTGGGGATTTCTATATTTTACTTTGCACGAATAATTGATATGCGCAAATACTGCAATAAATAATGTTTTAATTATTTTTGACTGACCCATATTTCGCTTTATAGGACTTGGAAGGAAATGTGTTAGACTCCTGGGAAGGAGTTCGAGTACAATGCTTGGGCTACCGAGCAGATGGAAAGACTGTGTTGGCTGCCGACACTCATAATCGAATCAGAGGATATGTTTTCGATACAACCAATAATGATCACAATTTGTAAGTGCTGAAAACTAGTTCCCCCACGTGTTATCAATACTGGCCTTTCCATTTCTTGCTAAACTTTTAACATATATTTGAATATATTTATTAAGAATGAAGGAAGAGTACTCAATAATGAGTTTCACAATCGATAAAACCGACCGGCTGGCTTTGCTGAATGTAGCTACACAAGGGGTTCACCTTTGGGATTTGGAGGATCGATGCCTTGTTCGAAAATTTCAAGGGGTTACCCAGGGTTTCTATACCATTCATTCGTGCTTTGGGGGTGTCAATCAGAATTTCATTGCTTCAGGCTCTGAAGGTAAAACTTATTTTACAAAGACACCTTTTTGATTCTAATAATTAGTTAATTTGTAACTTAATATTGAATTATATTAATGTTTCTAGACAACAAAGTGTATATTTGGCATATAAAGAAGGAACGTCCAATAGCCATATTACAAGGTCACTCCCGAACAGTAAATTGCGTTACATGGAATCCCACGCGACCAGAAATGTTAGCCTCCGTTGCTGACGACGGTACAATTCGTATTTGGGGTCCCGCTCCGTCAACCCCTAAGAATTGACCAAAATTCGATAATCTGTATACAATTAATGTAGCTATTAGTCTCTATAATAGTAGTTAGTGTTAAATAGTAGATAGGCAATTTATGAGAATTGTTTCGATTTTCGAGTTGACGTGAATTTGCGTAAATAATGTCACGTCGCCATTTTTTGCTAACTGCTATAAATAAGTAATCGATTGTCATAATAATAATTATAATTGTAAAGTTAGTTACTAGTACACTATAATATAATATAACTCTAACCATCGATAATATACATAACACTTTTACTTGTGTAAATATTTATAAATCGAAATCGTACTATTAGGTTACGTCAAATGTACATATGAATGATAATATAAATACTTGCTTATGTAGCTGTTTCGAGAACATGAAACTTCAAAACATTATTTAGGTGTGTCAATCAGATAGGTATGTAATTAGAAAGTGGATAAGTGATTAATAATTAATACCTAGTTGCTCATGTTATTCGTGCATTTGAAAGTAAACTTATATTACTTATATTATTACTGCCAATTAATTAGATGTCAAATTAATCTAAAAGCCGATGTCGCAATTAGGAAAAATTCGCTAAAAATTTGTCATGAAAATGGAAATTAGGTAACCTGTAGGTTTACTAATAACTTATAGGGAATAAATAATACGTTGACTTTTTTAAAGACAGTTTTAAACTAACTCGCATCAATTATCGCAAAGTACGTTGCACCGTACATAATTCGTCAATTAATACAATACATATTAAATTATCGTGTTGTTCACTATAGCCAATGTGAAATTGTTGCTGAAAATTGTATTCGCGATAGTATATGTAAAAAGGTCTTGCATGTCAGGGATATTCGGAATGAGGATGAGATATTGTTTATAATTTTAAAGAAAGGAAAAATTGAATTGATTTTTTCAGCACTCTTATCTCAATGTCAATCGTGTCAATCAGCCGAATGCGATAGTTGTTGTAAAATCGTAAAACGTTAGTGAAAATCTTGTCGATTGTCTTGTGTGTTTTCATACGTAAATAATTCGGAATTTTTTAATGAATGTGATGTCAATGTCATGTCAGTAAATTAAAGTAAGAAAGTATTTAACTAAAATCTAGTAATAATTGGGCTCGCAACTTTTAAATTACGATTTACGATACAGTACATAATAAAGCGCAAGCATAATTATTCACCACGATGATATAATTGTATATTTTTAGAAAGGAGATGCTCTTAAAATAACTAGAAAATCCAAGACACAGCGGCAATGTGTAAAAAGTGTCTGGGTAAATGCCTAATGTTCCATATATAAAAGAATTAGGTCAAATAAGGTCAGGGTGGTCCTAGACCTGACATGGCAATGTCAATTGATCGATTTTTTAGCTCGCATCAAAAGCCACAACAATTGAAATTCGAAATAACAAAATATTAAAGAAAACCAGAAAGCCGATGCAAATTGCAAGTTAATTATTCACGACAAATCAAAATGGAAGATTACAGAAAGTTATCAATGATCAAGTGAAGTGTTTTAGAAAAGGAAATTATACTAAACCAAATTACAGCCTACTAACATTCTAGGTGTGAAGATTAGTTTTTCCACAACACCCGAAATCTGTGGACCTCTTTAAGTGAATTTACCAATTAATTTATTGTTGTTGTCAATTATTTAAGAATATATGTTAAAAAAATCTTTGCATTACTCACTGCACAGGTCTGGCTTATAGTATTCATTTTGATGTCAGTTCAGTTGCAGTTTTTTAGTCATAATTTCGTCAAATTATTTTATTTTCAGTTTTCAAGCACCAGTTATTGTTTAATGGTTGTTAAAGCATAATAATAGTACTATAAAGCTGATAGAATTTTGTATTTGTACATAATTAAGTAGGCATTTCTATAAAACTAATTTACCTTTTCCCGAAAAGCTGCTAAGCTAATTTTAAATACACTAAACTGTATGCATATGTCGTATGGGAATTTGTTATAGAATAGAATAAACTTGGTCGATCAAGAATCTGTTAAAGAATGGGTAAAAGGTCCAAGAACGGCTTTCAGTAATATTATTGAGTAAATAAAAATGTTTGGATAACAAGATAGTACACATGTATCTAAAATCTAAAATGTATGGTCAATCTCGAATAGACATTTACTTACAGATGCTTAATGATAGCAAATTGTAAATATAATATCGTATGGTATGGGTAGAGTGGTACGTTAATAACAACTAGTTGGTATAACTGTTGATACATATAATTTTAATAGATCCTTTTCTGTTGCACTGCTATAAAAACATAATTATTTATTTAGGCAATCGTTTATTATTTAGCTTTGGGTACCTTTACCTTCGCCTTTGTTTTACTAGCATATTTGTCCAAAATGTATCTCTTGTAGTTTTAATTGGCTCCTAATTAAGCATAGGCAGCATTATTTAAACGAATTTGTAAAATGTAAGAAATAGTTAAGAAAAAGCTAACTCTTCTTAAAATCCATGCAATTACATTAAATTCACTTAGAGGGGATGTTCATTAGGAGAAATGTTAATGAACAACAGAAAAGTGAACAGGAAAGGTATCGATTGTTTGTATAAAGTAAAATTGATATGGAAAGTACTAATTATTGCAATTATCGATAATAAAGCAATTTGTTGTACAGTTTATTTTGCATTGCATTATTTGCATTTCTATTCTTTTGCATAGCCAAGTAAATTCTAGCTATAATTAGTAGGTTAGTCGACATCTTCAAAAATAAAGCATTTTTTATAAACATTTTATAAACCAAAAATTCAGACATTTGCCAGAATTGCATTCGAGTGTGGTAGCTAAGGAAAAATACTTTTTATTGCACTCTATAAAATTTTGTTGATTTCGTTGTACAAAATTGTTTCAAAAAGTGTTATATCAGTCAACACAAACGGATCTAGGAACTATCCTGTGATGTATTTTACTATATTCTAAAGATGAAAAATAATGGTAATGATATTTTATTGTTCATTTCTAATGGATATCGATACACTCATGTTGAAATGAATTTTAAGTAACTTTTTTAACTTTCCTGTAAGCAATCGCAGATTTTGAGACGTAAGATGACACAAGTGCATCCAGAGACTGCCATTATAAATATGCCTGTGGAACTGGATTCGGAAAATGCAAATAATAATAATTTACCAAAAGTCGACAGGAAGCCTTCTATTTCCTCATCAGTTTGTGCAAAGAATTCAGATGTAAGGAATGAGACTTTGTACAGACCTGGAATTGGGATTGACGATGGTCTTCGTCCAATTCCTGCGTCCCTATCAGTCGCAAATGGTCGACGATGTAATTAGTTTACGTTTTCCTCGACATTTTTTACGTTTAAACTTTTTTAAGTTAAGGAAATCTCATTTTTATGAAAATTAACAATGATTTCCATTTCAGTGCTGGTAACAGGGAGATCGCTAAATATTCCTCCTCAAGAGTTCTTGGAAGATATCACGAAATGTTTTAGCAGAACCAACACTCTTTACATAAGGAAAACGAAGGATGTTTCTAAAGGTAATTAACTATATAGTAATAGTAATCTATTAAACAAGAATTTTTTGATAAAATCGATTTCTATTTCATAGGTTTGTTGGGATTCCAAGTAATTGCTGGCTATGAAGTCTTAAATGAATCCCTTGCAAGAATCTGTGTCCTTGGACTTGTTGATACAGTTTTTAGTGGATTTCAGTTTATTATAGTAAATCCGTTTGGAGTTGATGCGTTTGTTTACAAAAAATGTTATTGCGTATGTATTTAAATATCTATATATTATGCAATTCTTCTAATTAGTTATTTGTGTTTCAAAGAATAAGGAATTATAATTGTTGAATAGGGACCGGATGTAATAAGCGGACCAGGAATATCTGCTTACAGCTTCTCCTCTGGTCGGAACAATAATGTCAACTTTGCAACTGACAACTGTTGGTACAAATTAAGTTTGGGGCTCCAAGGAACTTTGTTTCCTCACTGGACTTTCCCATTTTGTGGTTCTTACGGAAGTGGCCCTAATTTTGTATTTCGAAACGGTCTTGACCAAGAAAGAGTCCTGGCCAGGATTACACGAGAGAAAAGTTTGAAGTCTGAAAAGAGCAAAGATACACTGAAACTGGAGTTTTTTCCAGCTTTGGCCGATTCGGAAAGAATTGCTATCTTTTCCACAAGTCTCTATACAGTAAGCCAATAAGCCTTTAAAAAAATCGAAAGAAAAGTGGGGTCCCCATGCCTTATGCCTTGTGGATATCATGTCGTGTAATATTGCAAATCAAAGAATAATGTTGACATTTTTTCCAATAGTTCTTCTACCATTTTGTGCCAAGGGGGAAAGCTACGACAGCTTTCTATAGCTTCATACAGTTATCTCTTTGGTTCACGCTGGTCTTTATGATCTTTGTTTTTCTTGTTGTGCCGTAAAACATATTCTGTCTTGTCATCTTGTCTTGGTTTTCATATCGGAGGCGATTGTTACATCTACTAAAGTAGTTTAAGCTGATTATCTAAAACTTTATTATTCAATCTCAACTGTATAATCACTCACTTGTACATGGCAGTGTAAAAATTGAAAATCTACTTAAACTACTTTTATCATGGACAAAACCTAATGCTAAATAATTGCATATATGTTTATGTAATAGCAAACTACTTCTACACACTATAGACACGTTACATGATTATTATGGTGTAATAAAAAAATGAAACCTGATACTGAAAAGCTATGATTACATTCTGACATTTCTGACTACGATAATAGTAAAATAAATGGTTTCTTTGTGTAAATATATTATGTAAATAGTATGTAATCATATTTTAATTCATTGTTAGCTTCTTTGGTTTAAAAGTATAAAAAATATGTACCTAATAATCAACATTTATATTTACAAGAGAATTGTTTACAAGTTTCTAGTGCAAAGGAGCTCTTTAAGTAGCTGTCTATATATTTAATGCATAATATTTCTATATATTTTATATGCATGTATGTACTTTTCAATTTTTGCACACAACATTAGCATCATTTGTATCATGGTTCCCTGTTTCGAATGGTGTTTCCAAAACATTTTCAAGATTAGCATTTGGAATGCTCTGATTTATTTGTCCAGCAATTTGGTCTGGATCAGCAGAGGTGTTACTAGTGGCTGAAGAAGATTCTCCAGTAAAAACAGCCGTTTGTGGAATGATACAAGGTTGGTTGAGCGGCTGTTCCGAAGAAGATCCGATAATGGGCATATAATTTGTTTGAAGCAAACCATTTTCAGTTCCAGATTGATTATTTGTCAAATTAACACACGGGAAAGGGGATGTGACTGTTGAAACAGAAACAATTGCAGCAGTCACAGTTTGCATTGTTGGTACCATTAATTGGAATGTAGAGACAGACGCAGAATGAGTGCTAGCAGGAATGGATGGAAGATCGTTATTTGCATTTGAGTTTTCAGTTTTCAATGCATTTACTTCTTGATCTGGGAATTTTGGTTTTTTAGATTTGCGCTTTTTCTTGGCGATATTATTAGTGTCAGCGTCAGCGTATTTCACATGAATTTTTTTGTGGACACGCAAACTGTTTGCTTGGGAGAATGATTTATCGCAAATGGGACATCTGTAAGGTCTGAATTAAAAGTGAAATTATACTATTGAGATAACTAACTGATTCGATTTTAGATTGAAGATATTTGAAGAATATTACCTCTCTCCAGTGTGAACACGAATGTGCATTGTCAAATGGCCCTTAATATTAAACTTTTTTGGACACAATTGGCAAGCAAATGGTTTGTGGCCTGTGTGGGTACGCTCATGAATTTTTAGGTCTTTAGGAGCGTAGAATTTTTTGCCACAAAAGGAACACTGCAAATGCCGTTCTCCATTATGTAATGCAATCTTGTGGATTTTAAGATTTTTTCGGTAACGAAATGTTTTTCCACATTCGGGGCACCCAAACGGCCTTTCATCTGCGTGCATTCGCTTATGTTGCTTTAAACTTGATGTGCCCATTACAACTTTTCCACATTCGTCACACTGTTTCGGTCCAGAGCAAGCGTACTGTCTCCAGTCGGAATTTTTACCTCTGGATCTTGGGCTTTCTCCTTCATCATGCGAATCTATGATAATTTTTAAGAATAATATTATCAACGGATTTAATTTTCATAGGAGATTTGGATCCCAATTTTCGCAATAGAAGTATTTTTATGTCTTATTATTGCCAGGCTTGCTTACCAATAACATTATCCGTATCTCTTACTGCATCAGAAATTATTCTTTTTGTTATCTTCTTGTTAATTAACTTAAATTCACATTTCTTCTTTATATTAGATGTATTTGCTGGTCCATTTTTGATGTGAATCTCCATTGATTCTTCTATCCCTGGATGTAGGAATATTTATGTACAAAATTAACATTAACGATTGTTACAAGACTTTCCACATGCTTTTGTACTTTAAATTATGCATTGTTGTACCTCCATTTGCGTTTTCTTCTTTAACAGCACATACTAGGCTATCAGAAACATTTGTATTTTGTCTATTGTCCGAAATAGAGTTTTCATAATTTTTGGGATCCTCTTTTCCATTTTTTGCATTTAAGTTTTCGACATTTTTATTATTTACTTTGGCTTGTATAGATTCTTGATATATTGCAGTATGCAATTTAAAGTAATTTATAGCTTTATTATTACTTTGTATGCTTGCTGAAGGAGTTGTACCTTAAATACAATACAAGCAATACAACATTTATATTTTTGAGTACTTTAGTAATACTTTAATATTGGACCTTGGATTAAGGAACTTAAATGCCCGTTTTGTTTATTTAATCTGATATAACTTTATTCTACCTAACTATTACATTAGATATTTTCTTACCAAGTCCATCATTTTTATTTAAGCAATTTGGTTTGCTAGCATTAATGTTTCGTTTGCCCCTTTTCTGTTTAGATTTAATATCGGGTTGTTTTTTCCGCTGCGAGAAATTCGGAATGTTCGCATAGGTTTTTAAGGTTAGAGGTTCAGTCAATAAATCAATCTCTTCACATTTATATAAATGTTGCTTGAATAATTCTGAATTCTTGTCAATTAGCAAGGTACCTAAATTGAATAGGAAGAAACAAATAATAAAACTCCTAAGCTTTCTACTATATACAGATACATATCCGGAATATGATTCTTATAAAACGTATAGATGATATTATATGCACATGTTTACCGAATTTTCTTTCAATCCATTTAGTGATGATATTCATTTCAGCTAAAATTAGCTTTATCTCCTTTTCGAAGATTATTAGTTTGCAGTTACATGGGGTTACATCTTTTACGTTTTCGCAAGTGTCTTGGGAATGGGAGTTTAGCGATAAACGAGGCGATATAGTTGTATCCATATTATAAGCAGAACACTTTAGTAAATGGAAATTAGCGCATTACAAACTGGGGATTAATACTTTTGGAAAAATTATAAAAATCAAACCACCAATTTCAATACGAAAAGTTAAGTAGATACGGGAATGTTTTCTATTGTTAATGTAACTTTGTGTAGCATGACAGATTTCTAGTATCTATCAATTTAAAGGAAAGTATCAACTCAAATGGGATACAAACACGGTCTATCTAAAGATGTGTATTTTGTTTAAGGCGCTCATGAGAAAAGTTTGTTTACATTCTACAGAGACTGTTCTGTAACTTATACTGAATCAATGCATGAAGAATATTGGAAAACGTGAGATAAGTCGACAAGGAAATTAGAATGAGACTTCGTTGCAATGGTGTTGGTGTTATACCTATATTTTATATCCTACCATATTATGTGGCTGTGGCTCTGCCTTCTGCTATTCTTTTTAGCAAATAATTGTGTACAATTAAGTTGAATGAGTATCTGCATGCATTTTGTTTAAAAATGCAGTATTTGTTAGGTAATGCAATATTAATAAGAACAAGAGACAAAGCAGCGATATTATCTACAATATATTATTATATACAATTTATTTGGTTGTCTCAATTTTCTAAATATGGCTTCATACTTTTTATTTTAGTACCTACACATAATTTTATATTTTATCCTATCTAAATGTATGATAGGGAAGAATTAAATGGTAAATTAACGAGATTATGAAGACAGTGATGCTACAGTGCGAGCACCATTACTAAAATCAACATAGTAGTGGAAACGCTTAATAGCAAATGTTTAGACGAAAATGGCGATAAAAATATTGTGTGCTTTTTGTTTGAAAGGTAAATGTAAATTAGATTTTAATATATCTGCATAAATACGTTCAGATCTTGACAGATTCAAATTGAATGCATGCATATCGTACAATACTTACAGAATTATTTAAGAGGCACTACGGATTCAGAGATCTTATTTCTCCTTGCTGCTACAAAAATTGTCATCTTACAAGGTGCAACGAACAAGCATTATGATTATGATAGTAATAACTGTAGCCATCATATTTTACATTATTTGTATTCGGAATACTCAATTTCACACTTTTAAAACATCAAATGGGTGATACTAAGTTTGTGTAACTCATCTTCACTTCAACAAGTATAGTTTATGCATAACCTTGTCGTTGAGATGTTTACTAAATACTATACCTAATGGCAATAAATTGGCTTTTCAGCCTCATGCATTGGGAAGAAAATGCAGTGAACATAAACATAATTTCCATACCCATCTATGTATTGTGAAATAAATGGTATGTAATCCTGCTAAAATAAAGAATCATAAAGCGTTTTACCGATGTGACCTATTTTAATAGTCTGCTTCCGCTTCCACTTATAAAGGATGTATATTAGTAAAACCCACCGACAATGCACATCGTTATCTAACTGGCGAGTGACGCCCTATTTAACGTTCCAGGTTCCATTATCAACAATACTCTCCAGAAAAAATAGAACAGAAATAAAACCCCATTGACACAATGACGTACGCTGTCCCTTCTTCATTTAATCTACGCATAATTACAAATGAATTCACAGTGCTCGTTAACACTGAAACCTTAATCCTTAAAAAGTGTTTGACTTGATTTTAATTCCCTGCAAGCGATTTACTGTTTAATCTAAATGTAAGTATACTGATGATTCGATTATCATGCATTATTAAAAACTTCAATTTTGTGAAACAACTACATACGTTTTCGCATAATAATTAATATAAGATAGGTATGGTAAGAAATATACAGCTTATTACAGGGTATCATCAATTCATTGTGAAATTGTAAAAATTATGTGCTAAAATATAACGGGAACTGCCTGTAATTATTATACAACAGCTAACGGCAAACAAGTAAAATAATCTAATTATTTAGTTTAATTTATAGAAAATTGACTTGTCGAGACTATTCGATTTATTTATTTATCGATTTATTTGTGTACCTATAGATTTATTTCTATTTTACACTATCATCTATTTTCTCCCAATAGTTAAAATATTTTACGTTTATTTACGTTACTTTCATGTAAAAATTATTACAAACACCTTGTTTTACTAATTACTGTGTCTTAAGACAACTTTCTTTTATGAAGGCAGTGTACTAATTAAAGTATTTTCCCCCCTGGTGATATTGAAAGGTTATATGTATATGACGACTGAGCAAAATCGCAATTTGGCAATTCCTGTCTTCATTTTTGGGACTAGTGACAATTTATTAGATATATTTTTAACATAATATGAACTTAAAAACATGTCCGTCGGGTTTTCAATCTCAATCTGTTTATATTTGCCCTGTGAATGTTTACCAAATAAAATTCGAAACACTAACTAAGGCAAAAAGTTACTCTATATCGTATGGACAAAATCCAATGACCCGATACTTCACATTTCGGCACTTTTTACACTTTGATTGCTTTGTCCAACTAAGCATTGACGTATGCAAAAGGAACAATGGTTAACCTTATGTTAACACAGTTAACACTAGAACTAATATGCAATGCTTTTGCATGTGAATATATGTAATCAAATGATTATCTACACTACACATTCATATTGTACGGCAACACAGGGTACAAAGGAATTAATAACCAGAAAAACAATTCCCAAACAAAAGCCCTGCCATTAATTAAATCCTATAATAATGGAATGCTTCACAATCGAAACATCCAATTAATGAAATAGCGAAAATGTTCTCACTTTGCATTTCAATTCATTAAACTGACCATTATTTCCATAAAAAACAGTTCTGGGCTAGCAAATATAAACCCTTCCGCTCAAAGGACTGTCTGACATTTAGCATAATACAAATATTATGCTCACATTCGTATTTACATTTGATACGAATTAAAATTGAAGGCTTTTAACGAAAATCAAAATAGACTTTGCAAAATGGGATCATTCAAAACATTTCTACTTTCATCCTCTTTCTTTCTTCTTAGTTACGTCGCAATCTGCGTAAGCTTTTGTTCCTAAATATTCAACGCAAATATTGCAGTATATTTCTACATTTTCTAGTAATATATTTCAATAATAATTATTTTTATTGTGTCATAGGTTGTGTCTTTAGAACCTGCAAAATGTAGGGGCAAAGAAATCAAAATGCAAGAAAAGGACACAAAGATATTTAGCGGCTGTGTGAAAGAAATTGGTGGAAGTGATACTTTTAAGGATGTCCCGAAAGAGAAAATGCCTGTGAGAATATAATAATTATAATAAAATTATATTAATTACAATTAAGAACATAAATAAAAATGTTTTATTCCCTTTTCAGTGTGTGGGAAAATGTATACTGATGAAACGTGGATTGGTAAGTTTTCAATAAATAATTGTATTGTATTCTAATTAAAATATTACAAATAATCAGACATTAGCCATCTAAACGCTTTAATTTTGTCGTTTACATATCCGTAGTAGTTTACTTACTGTAGTATATATTATAATTCAATAATAATTTGAATTTCATGTGAATAGCTTAACGACAAGGGCATCCCAGTGAAAGACAATATAATTGGAATGATTAACGCCACAATGCCCGCAGAAGTTATTCCCGAGTTGGATAAGGCAATGGGAGATTGCATTGATCAATCTGGTATGTTCAGTTTTTTATGTAGAAAATATATGCAAAAGATTCATAAATTCATAAGTCTATGCTTATAATAATTTTTTCGTCTTATGAAAACATTACAGTAGGAAATGTAGATCACGGAGAAGAAAATTGTTTATCCTACCAACCTTTGTGCGAATGCGTCATGAAAACTTTTATGACGGTAAATTCTTAGATTTTTTACAAAATTTTACAGAAAATAATATTCATTTTTGCATTTTCAAACAAAATTAACATAATTAACTATATTAATGTGGCTATGATCCGTAACAGGTGTGCAAGGAAGACAAAGACAAGAAAGTCGCTTAAGGCTTCACTTTGTCACTATTTTGGAAATGGTCAACTATCTCGTAAGTACATTTCAGTTAGCCCAGTTAAGTAGTTGAAGTTGAACAAACAAATAACATTTTCCACAAATGCCCATAAGCATTTGCTGTACACTTACAGTTTTTCTTTTGTAGTTGTAGTTATTAATAGCTCTCTCTCTCTCTGTAGGTACTTTAACCTTGAGTTGAGTATGACTAGGAAAACGAAAGTACCTTTATTAATAGCATTTTGTATATTTGTTGTAAATCAGATGGACATGGAAACAGCACAACAGCCGAGCCTTACAATTTTCAAGTGCGAAACAATGGGAACTTTAAGCTGTCGAGGATCTTACTTACAACAAAACAATACTTTCAGCATTAAAATAAATATCTTACTTTGTCTTTGTGTTCTGTGGATATCTATAATCAATACTATAATATAGTACTATAGTATGCATACATAATGTTCTACGTGTGTGCGAACCCTTTTAGTAAAATTACTATCTATTGCAATGAGAAACTGAATGCATTGATTTATACACATAATACATGTCGACAGTAAGGAAGGATCCATTTAAATCTAAATCATGAATTTAATATTAATAAGATGAACGTTAAAAGTATAAAACATATAATATACAACGTACATATTCATATAAGCTTATGACTTGATATATAGTATACCTAGACCTACAAAATAATCAGAATAATGTTTATCACATATTTGTGTGCAAATCGAAATGCGTCAAAAATTTCCTTGTCATGGAATAAAGAAAGCCTAGAATTAAACTTTATTTCCTAGAGAAAACTAAAGAAGACAACAACCTGTTAGTCTATAGAAAAATTAATTAATTGGTTCATAGCGAAATATAATGACCAGAATCAAAAGGGAAAATACCAAGAGAAAATAGACAAGGCTATATTATGGAATACAACATTATCTGTATTATTTGCATATTACAAAGAAGTACCTTTCAAAAAGTTGAAAACAATTGAAAAACACACAAATGTGTGATGCATATCGAGGACAATTCTACTTGTCAGCTTATTTAATAAGTACTACTGTGCTGTGATTGATACTGTTACTCTATCATGTTATTTTGCTATTACGATAGTATACTGTCTCTGTTCAATTTAATTCAATAAACAAATACATACTCCTCTCTCACTAGTTCTATATAACAACTTACTTATACTAGATCACCTAAATTACATTTAGTAGGTTATGTATCAACTTTCTTCCATCTCGTACCCATTTTCCATATATATATGTATTACTAACTTTTAATTACTGTTGGTACCTACATACAAGTAATAAATCCCAAAGCATCCCTTGGTACATATCTACATCAATTTGGTAATTCCATCCGAATAATTTCATACATGGCTTCTTTTGGTTCAGATCAGGTCGTTCGCTTCCTCTGATGGCAGCTTAAGGTTAAGATGGACAGAACCAGAACAAAAACATAACAGAAAGACTAGAAAAGACAAAAGTTTTCGAACCGTGAATACAAATACGATATAATAATACAGTACTTCGTACACATCAGTCAGTAAAGCAATACTATCATATACTAAAAGGATTTTACAAAGGAAAGGGTGTCCTATTTCAAATTTCAGCTTCAGTCTCTTTTTGAATTGAATATTCCCTTTCCTTTTTATTTATACTTTTATATCTTATAGGCGCATTCAGCTTAATATATCGAATATGGATGATAAGTATTCGTATTTTCTTTCCAACTTCTTGTCTAGCCTGTATGGCTTGCTTTGACCTGAGTAGCCTGGCCTTCCCATCACCGTCAGCAACCTGTAGTGTCTTATATATCTAATAGAACATACATAATAGCCACTAGCCTTCTTCATATCATAATTACATGACATTATGTTTTTCAAATTCATCCAACTAATATACCTATAAATCAACATTATGAACTTTACTTTAAATGAATATATTTATTATAAACTTGTTTTAATTTGAATATAGTTAAATATTTATGGTGTAGTACTTATGTGCACTTAAATCCTCTAACTGGAAAATTCTCTATATAAAATATAGTTGAATACCTTCATGTAACAGTATGGAAGTGTGTGTGTATATAGGTATGTATAATGTTCTATCTGAAAAGATAAAAATAGATTAGCGAAAAGTGCCCTTATTATTATATCTTCAACCATATCTTATTGTATAACAATTAATTACTATACTATTAAGTTGTGTGTGTTTAGTAAGGGTTTTATATTATCCTAACCTTCAAGCTTACATATTCTTATATAAATCTCATTTCATTCTTCTTAAACTGGATATAGTAAACCTTTATCTACCAATTTACATGTTCTGGTCCTTTCCAAGATAACAAAATTGTGTAAAATATTGAAATGACTATTTTAAAAGGTATTTTGAGCATTACGAAAGAAACACTGATTTCTGCGGACCTTCAGGGAGCGTTGAAAAGCCGAAAGAGTTTAGTCTTCACTCTAGCTAATAGAATGACACGGAATCTAATCTTAGTTAGTATCAGACGGGATCGTGTACTGTATTGTATTATTATAGAAAATCAAGTTGGTTTGGGTTTATGTTCTTCTGGTTCGGCCTTTCCCTTTCACTGTATTTGTTTTGCCATGCCATACCACACCATACCATACCAGGGAATCTGCCTGCTGTTAATATTGCTGTAGCCTTGTGTCAGCAGCATCATCATCAAATCAGACAAGCCTTGCAGGATATGCTTGCATAGAGCCTAGATTGAAGCTAAACCCTTCGTTCTTTCGTCCAACAATAAAATAAAGGACACAAAAGGTTTAAGGACCCCTTACTTTACATTAGTCTCTATTCTCTATGAAAGGATGGAGAGAATCAATGCGTTCCCTTTATAATAAACTTTTATATAGATAAGTGACTAATACATTTATGTTACATATATATTATGAGATACCTACTAAGCTAAACCGAAGGTATCATCTAGTATAAAGGTACAATCTATACATAAGTTAAGTAGTAACCTTACTTATAGATACAGCAACTGTTCTGTTACTTATCGGGAAGTAAAAGTAAACATAGAATATAAGTATTATAAATACTATTTGTAAATGATCCTTATATATTATATAGTAGACATGTTGTAATATATATTTGTAATTTATCATATCTTGTTATTCCGTTCTCTTAGCAAGGCAAAGGCAAGGCAAAGGATCTCCTGTACAAATAGATGCAGTACCCTTAGATTGCATTAGCATTACGAGCATAACAGTCAATGTCATGTCACTGGCATGCATTTGAGCTCCGTGAAATTGGGTTATTTTTACACAGGTCGGACAATAGTTATACTTGATGCAATGCAATACAATGAGGGACTGTCTGTCTGTTATAAATGTTCTATTCGGCTACTCGTATGGATTTGTACATAATAATATTTGTTATATTCCTGTAGGTATGTACTAGGTAGTAGGTTGAAGGTACTTGTGAAATCTTTGTACCCTAGATCCTACAGATAGGGTAGTTAGTTTAGTTATTATATTATTATTTACTATGTACATAATATAATGCAGTACCCAGTCCAGTCCAGTCCGGTACCTATTTACCTTGGTTTTGGTTTGTATGTATTTCCTTTGCGTTTTGGTTTGTTGTCCCTTTTCTGTATAAGTATAGTATAAGTATAGTTATTATAATGAAATAAAAACAGACTAAGAGAGAGAGAGAGAGTCCCGTATGTAATATTATATTATTAGCTTAGGAAGGTATTATTGTATTTAATACTAGGTACTCTTTATGGTACAAATACAAGCAAAAGTTTAGCTTTACATTGTACAAGTAGTATGTAGTTGATTTTGCTCTACATTGTGTGTAATAAGTAATACTAGAAGTAAAAACATGGAGGTTATATATAAGAGCGTCATTTTTCTCACACTACCTCACATTTCGCTGAAAGGATCTCGGGAAGAGAAGAACTGTTCAGTGAGATCACAGGACAGGATCAGGGGAACACTTCCTTTCATATTTATTCCTCTATGTACAATGTACAGTAGGATCCTTCAACATCAACAGCAGTTTAGTTGAAACGTTGAAAGTCCAAACAAAACCTATAAAGTAGAAGTAGACTCGACCGAAAGCCAACATCACATACATCGAAGGATTTCCTTTGTTTGCAGTTTCTCAATAAGGAAAAGAATGCAGAGGGTAGGAGCTGCCATTTTAAAATCCTTTTCGATTCGGATCATTTGGGAAGCTGGCTCTCAACGGACAACACGATTTACAGTAGTTCTCCAGGATTGTTATTTTATTTTAAGTGGTTTTCGCTTTTTAGGACTCAATTTGGAATTTTGGAAGGATTGCTACAAGAACGAAGGGGAGCGTTTGCCAAGCGGCTGATTTCTTTGGGTGGGTAGATTAGCAATGGAATTTTTCAGTGCAGTTTCACATCTAGCACCAAATGAAATCAGTGCTTGGTCAAATGCCCATTTTCAACTTACCAACTTACTGCACTTCACCTCAGCCTTAAAGGACCGTCGTCTTAAGAACTTATTGTTAGATATAAATTAACTAAAATACAGACTTAACCGATTTAGTACAAAGAGAAAAAAAATCATTTTTGCTTGACTTACCAAATCACATAAAATGTATAATATTTTACATAGTTAATTACATATCTGATACAATTCTAGTATTTTCGTTCTTGTATAAACTCTTTTGTAATAAAAATGTTATTTTTAAGATGCAAAATACTTACGTATGTATATACTACTTCTATGTCGAACTCCACACAAAGCCAGGATAAGGTAAGAAGTAAATAAGTATACACTGGATGTAAAATTCAGTTCAGTGAAAGAAGTTTTTGCTTTGAAACAGCGAGAGTTTGAATAACGCATTTATTTGAGATTTCTTGTTTATATTAATATGGTACATTAATAAAGATAGCGGGTATTATTTAAGAACGAGACTAGAATAAATATTCAGGATAAATAGAACAGGGATACTGATCGAATAAATATGTAAATCAAAATTATGCCACGAGATAATTAACTGCCAAGCAATTATGCGTTAAATAGATTAAATCGAAAAAGACACTAATAGTAATGTTAATTAAGTATGTAATATAAAAGATATTTTACAATAATTGTAAACTTGTATTAAATCTTGCCTTCATTGAGAGGCATATGAGTATTTGCAGTGAGATAAATAGTTTTTAGTTTTTTGCAAATATTTTTTCAGATTTTTTATTGAGCTACCTGTATTTTTTGGGAATCTTGTGTCACAAATTATATTATCCTTAAGTCTGTGACATTCCCCTTCAAGGAAAACTAAGTATTATGCGATGCCATTAAAAACGTCATTGCTTAGTAATTAATTAGGTAAAGATTCGTAGATTCTGCACAAAATACAATATTAGTGCATGACAGCACAAGTATCTAATAAGTCGCAAGGTACGATATATTTATTCTTGAGTGAAGCCAGATTAAATTGATAATTGATACTAATAATATAAAACTCACCACATTGGGAACAAAATGAGACTACAATGTATGCATATATTGATTTATGAATTTCAAGTTAGAATTTGCTCTAATTTGTGACTGCGAGTGTTTTAATGGATGTTTACGTACTTTTAGAGATTAAAGTGAAAGTTTCTGTCACATGACCATATGCAAAGTTTAAATGCAACTGTAAATGCAATGATCGTCATAATTTTTCAATCCTAATGTTTTCAGTTTTGTCCTTATAGTTATTATACGGGTTAAAGTAGCCTTATGCAAAACAACAATATACTAAAGTGCGATAATGACTGCCGTCACTACAATATAAGTGTCTACCCGGGACTTAAAAATCAGTTTTCTAGCAAAATGTCCATCCCTACGTTTGTTTAAGTAGTATATATGATTTAGGAATCTGCACCCTGTATTTAAAACTTATATTTTTCTGTTTGGTATTTGTATATTTTTGTGTTTGAGCAAAATCTTACGATACAAAGGCAACTGAACGATGGCAGCTCAGCTCTTTACTGTTAAAACAATGGGCATACATTTACTACTACTAAAACGAGACATATTTTTATATAATTATAAAATTGTGGAAATCTGATGTTATATCACAGTAAGTTTTACCGTTAAGATAATAACATTACGTACAAAGAAGAGATACAATGCAATGACACGAATGAACTTCGGGATATAAATTATCTAAATACTATTTAGAATTTCTACATAATAATAAGTGATTACATGACCATTTTGCATATAATAACAACTTAGTTATTCTAAATCTTAATTATATGGATTTGACGTACAATCATTAGCCACACAAAAACGTAGCACATTAGTGAATAGGCCGTTAGTAATAAAGACAACTTTCTTGGACCACTCAGCAGATGGAAACGAATCCCTTTTCTATTACAGAAGATCAAGTCGACACTAATAATAAATACTAATGCAATTCCGCAAGTACATTTACATACTATTGCGGGGGCATATCAATCTAAATAAATATATTATTAGTAGATATACTACAAGTTTTAGTAGATAAAGTATATACTAATTAAGAAATTATTTATGGATAATATTATGTTGATAGGTAGTATGTAATAATAATTAAATATGTATATAAACCTTATAAATTATTATTATTATTTCGCTCGCCCTGCTCGAAACATTTGGATCGCTGTATTATAAAAGTATAACACAACATTAAAATAATGAAACATGCGTTTGACGTTGATATTTCTTGGCCTGGTCTGGTCTGCACAAACCCTATCATTTTCTCTTCCCAATATAAAAATATTGTTACCCCACTATTCTACTATGGATTAAGTATATATATGTAATACAATATGGACACACTCCGCCGCTTATGATCCTAATAGTATTAGTAATAGCATTTTTATATAGAAATATCCCTCAGCATCCATCCTACGGATCAAACTCAGTGAGTCCAGTCAGAGTCACTTGATTCATTCAACTTCTCTTGAGCCAGGCCAGCCATCCATCCTACTCTTATCTTCCCTTTACTTCCTATTGACAAATCCTTAACAGTACAATGTGCAATACAGAAACTACATCAGCAAAAGCTTTGCGTTTTCATTTTGTGTGAATCTGAATTGAAATAAGCCAACTCATTCATTCAAATACTATAAATACAGTATATTTGTATGCGGTGATGTGAGGACATAAATACTATGGATGTAGTACATCTTTATATATAAACTCTTATTCTACGTGTCTGCATTACTTAATCTACTGCAAAAGAGTCATTACATTTCCTAGACTATTTGATTTGCAGAATGTCATTGCAAGATAAATAAATATACGCATGCAAACCTTTTACATATTATGTACACACACTTATTTGAAGAATGGAATACAATAATCGACATTGCATGTTAATCTTTTGCTTCGTACGTTTTCTAATAATAATATTAGCATTTCACTTTCTTATCCATCAAAGGGACAAAAGAGCTAAACTTTGTATTATGCATGACAATAAAGTTAAACCTGCATACCGATATAGCTCGTTTAACAACGAAAAATTATTTTGATATGTGAAAAAATAGGGCAAGTTTTATATATTAATGAAAACCTTGTCCATCCAGAGGATGGCTACTAAAAATGACCTACATTTTTATTCACAGTTACCAAAACGTCTCATCCTCAGTCAGCCATCAGCCAGTTGACCTCTCAAAGATAACACTCACTGAGGTCAATCATTGTAAATATTTGAGATTTGGAATTAGTGGAAATTCAAGAGTATCCTTAATTAAGAGTTATTAGTACAGCTAATATCATATTTTAAGAAAATAATTATTTTCTATCTTAATATATTTGCAGATTAATTTAAAATCTTCAGGATTTAATTTCTTATTTAAAAAAATGCATAATTTAAAATAGTACTAATTCAATCAACATTAGTAAAAGTATATAATGTGTGGTGAACATACATAGGTAGTAGACATAATTTAACAGGTAATGTTATGTACAAAAGAAGCAAATCCTTTTAAAGCTCAGATAATGTTTTAGCTTTAGGCATGGTGTAAGTAAGTAATAAGAATAAGGCACCCGCGCCCAGTCTAAGAAAATCTAAGCCACCCATGCCATGTACACAAAAGACGTGTAGGAAGGACCAAGTGAGTGAGTGCATTTAACATCTTTCGACGGACAACTAACTGAGGGTACAAGGAATATGTACAGGTAAATGGTAAACTGAAAGATGAAGGAAGAAAGGTGAAGGCGAGAGATGCAATGCTTCTCTTACTTATTTAAGTATATTTAAGATTCTAATATATCTGTATATGAATACATAAGGACAGGACAGATGTTAAAAGGAATGCAGGAGGGGATACTTATTGTTAGAAATATAGGATGTATATAATGTACTGCTATTCTAAACCATTCCAGACAACTTCTACTTCTCCAATGCACTCCTCCACGTCTAAGAAAAGACGAGAACTTCCTCCCTAGTAAAGAAAAAACGAAAGAAAGGAAAACGTAACGTAAGCAAAGACGAGAAGAAGTTTAAGCTAAAGGCAATCTATATCAATAATACGTATGTTCATGCATAAATGTTATACTTATGTACTCTGTTATATACTTACACATCCATTCACATGTGAACCTTCGAATTCGTATCCTTAAAGTAAATTCGAGCTTTACAGTTGCATGGGATGTAGTAATATCTGTACTAATAATAATACATATAGTGTTATGATCACATTATTTTACAAAAAAGGGAGTGTGCATTCTTGCAGTGAAAATTCTTTTCTACATTAACTACATTATTCATAAACACAATTGAGATTAACACATTTACACAAAAATCTCAAGATTTAAAGCTCTTAAGGTGCTTCTACTACCAAAGAAAATATAAACATTTTAGTATTTACAGAATAATGTGTGGAATTTTTTTCTTGACATAAATACTTCATTTACAAGTCATACAAATACTGTATTAATTTTTTACAAAAAAGTGGTAAAGATACATACTTAATAGGTAAATACCGTTATTACACGGATCGTAGGCCTAAATAGTATTTTTTATCAATTTAGCTACTCATTGTAATTTAACCTTTCGGAGAGAAAGAATCCTCCTGCTCATTCTCATCTTAAATAGTTACTATAAACATATTTTCATTACTTATAGGGTTAGTCTTGATTTTTAGCTTGACTCTTGCTCTCCCTTCTTCACCTCGCTCGCTCTCGTCTTGATCTTGCCTTTGCCTTGTGTTAATGTTTAGATTTCATGGACTCCTTCTTTACTTGACTTTACTCCACTCCACTACACTCGATCAGTATTACAGAGTTTTCTATCTTTATCCTTTTATCTTATTCAGTTCCTCCTTACATTTCCCTAAGGAAGGATCCAGCATACATATGTAACACTTACATATCACATCAGTACATACTACTACATACATATTATCTTAACAGTAAAGTGTTGTGTTATTCATCAGAATTATTGTGCTGCATCATTTTTGCTCATTGATTCGTTTCTTATAGAATATTATATTCCATAATGCCCCCCGCCCACATCCTGTCTATAGTATAATTGTGGAATATTATTTTTAAAGAATTCCATTTTCTTTTTATAAAAATTCATTTTCTTCTTATTATCATTCTAAGTAAGTATTTATTCCGGATAGACACTTCTTATTTCTGTTATATTGCCAATTGCCATTATCTGGGGAAAAATGTCATCAAAAACATAGATTGACTGTCCGCTGTGGTGAACAATGTAATTTAGGTGGATTTTTTATGTTGGTTAAGTGAGTTAATTAAGCTAATTTAGTTTTCTTAGCTAAATATAAAGTGCTATGCATTTTTTATAGCCGCAAATTTTATGTAAGCCGAATGCGAATGTTGCAATTCATGCTTTAAGCTAAATGGACACTTTGAAAATTTTGTTATTATACCTAACCGGAATTTTTACCATTACAATAAAACCAGACCCAGATTACTAGGTGAAAGATGGCTCAATGAGTATTATGATACAGTGAAAAAGGTTAATTTGCAAATCCTGATGAATAAATCTTAAATTCATAGAAATCTTTTACTTAGAAAGCTACCCTTCGTATTTATTCTACTATCTGGATTGGAGATGTTCATCTTTTCATGCAAAATGTGATATAAAAAGTGTTTGATAATTGTTAGTGTGCTAGACTGTTGTGTGAG
This sequence comes from Tomocerus mixtus, assembly GCA_034694165.1. Taxonomy (NCBI): domain Eukaryota; kingdom Metazoa; phylum Arthropoda; class Collembola; order Entomobryomorpha; family Tomoceridae; genus Tomocerus; species Tomocerus mixtus. The sequence continues at coordinate 36,683 of JAQFYC010000364.1, forward strand.
AAGAAAATATGCAGCAAGAAATCGGATAGTCTAGTAAATGGTAGTGAATTAAGTAGGTTATTACATAATTTCAATATATTCGGTGCGCTGTACTTAAGGAAATTGGTTATAAGGTGTTTTAAGCTGTGTAGGGGAATACAGCTCTACGGAGTCACGTCATAAAAATGACAAAAGTAACTTTGGACTACCGGATTCTTTATTTATGGAGCTTTGTACTTCTACTAGTTTTCCTACCATCTTTTTCTGAAGGGGTAAGTAAATATCTCAATTACTATTTCAGGTTTTTTTAATATGTATATTAAAAACTATACTCCAGTTAACCTATTACTCTTATTGAATAAAATATTTCGGTCTAAACAAATTACTAAGTGTGGTATGAATGTTATTTATAAATATAAGTTCTTTGAAAATGTCTGGCCAGAAATTGCAATTAAAATTATATGAATACACTGTTGGTATCCATTTCGTATACTACACAAAAGTTTATCCCATTTTCTGAAGAGCGGATTAAAATTATAAAAACAGCAGCAAATAAGTATATGATAAGATTTGAAAAGCAAACTCCGAGTGCAATCATATAATTTGTAAATCTACTTAATTGTACGAAAATTCTTAAATAGATACACGAAGAGAGTAATACGAAGTTTTACATTTTATTCAAACGATTCCAGATATTTGATCAGAATGTAATCGAAAGTAGTATCAGCCTTCTCAAAAGAATTTACATACACTATACACCCTAAAGAGGATAAATAATTAATATAAACACATTTGGCTAGGTAGAATTACCCGGCATATGAAAAACTGCTTAGAAAATGTATACAATAAATCCATGAAAACTTATAAAATACTTAATGTTTTCATTTATAGTGATACGAGCCCAATTTACTTAGATTAGAATCACAGTTCAATCTTAAATACAAACTACCAAATCTTATCCTCCATTATGATAATATCATGAATACTACTTTTAAGGTATTATGGAGTGGAAGATACATACATAGGGTGCCAAGTGCCAATATCAATCCAACGCATATGAAATATTGTGTGTAGGATTATTCATCTTATAAACTTTGTATTGTAATTTCTGTTGCACTGCATGTAATTTGATTGTAAGTAAAACAAAACTCTTCATACACCTACACACGAGCACGCATCAGAATCAGAAATGCATCCACGGATTAGTAGTAGTGGTAGTGGTACAGTAATAAACTGCTCATGTAAATACATACCAACAACGATTCTGTCGTTTGTAAGAGTAGAAGCAAAGCAGGTATGTTAAGATAAGTTAGCTTTAACACTTTAATATACCTCTAGAAAATTGAATTGAGATCTTGAACTCAAACTTAACCTTTTTTCTCGTCTTACTTGTCTATCTGCCTGCCTCCGCATATTATGATCTCTATATACTCTCTATGTACATAGCACCGTTTAAATGGTAAACAAACAAAATCAAATTACCATGTGCGAAGGAATTGAGTTGCATAGAAAAAATAAACTCTTCTTTTAGTCTATATACTAGAAGTACTATATTATGTATACGCACTTGTATACATGCAGGGCTGGAAAAAAGGAAGATTCTGGTAACTGGTTTGATATAGTAAATAAATGCATTCGAGAATTTTTACATGCATACGGAAGGTAGGTACTATGTGCGTGTTACATACATTACACTAAAGATCAAAGTAATCGAAGCCTTAACAGACGGATCATGCTACAAGGATGTAATAGAAAAGTTTTCTATAATCGGTAGGAAACTGAAATCCTATATTCTATTCTTTTACATTTATGTTTGTGCATTGTTGACATATTTACGACCTTCAGCAATCTGTTAATTAATACAATGAAATTCAAAGCGTTAAATAATTATATGGTCAAAAAGTAATGTTATTTATTAAATGTAAAAATGAGGATCATGCATTTACGTAGCCTGAAAGGAACTATATAATCTAAGAATAAGATTCATGTAAATACTGTTTGGAATGAGACAGTATTTTGTGAGAAATACTAATTCATAATCATGAATGACAAAATTATGAACATTTCTTTAACGAATACATACTATATGCTTTAATGTACCAATAAGCTTCAGTATAATGTAATGAATGTAGCTTATTATAATAATTGCATACTAATTTACAACACTTAATCTAATTTTTTTCCATATATGTATTTGTAAAACAGAGTTGTGCTGGCTGCAACTTTGAGCCATGTTTTTGTAAAGGACAAAAGGGTCTTGGAGGTAATTTAACATTTTTGACAAACTTTATTTTGATTCATCTTCCAGCTTAATCTTTGCAAAATTTACCAAATGTCTAGCTGTAATTTGCATTTTCATATTATAGGTGAATATGGGATCACAGGATTAACAGGCCCTGAAGGGTAAGCTCCTAAGATAATTCTACCCCAATTTAGAAACTAAATTCTTATTTATATCTTATCTTCTATGGAAATGAAATACGTACTGCAATTACTATAATATGTAATGGAGTATCATGCAAAATGTAAAATGCATTTAACATACTTTATATAAAATAGACACCCCGGTGACATTGGACCAGATGGACCTTTCGGCCCGAAGGGTCAAAAAGGAGATGGTGGTTTTCATGGAGCGGAAGGAAACAAAGGCTACAGAGTATAACAAATTAATTATAATATCCGTAATGATAGAATATCCTATTGAACTGAATTGACAATTTTTACAACTAATATGGATATAAATATTTTAGGGGGATGGTGGTGTTCCCGGCTTCACAGGTTTGTATCTTTATTGATCGTTAATTTGTATAATGCATACAACATGTCACCATCTTAAGATTCTCTAGTTAATAATTGCTGTAATATTTTAATTTAGGACAACCCGGAAGAATTGGAATGCCGGTAAGATGCTGATTAGCTAAATGTTCAATGTTTTTAAATCTGATACAATTTTTCCGAATACCTATATCAACATAAGGACACAGCAATAGTGACTATATATTTCCATGATTTAGGGTGACGGTGGCGGGGCGGGCGAAAGAGGTCTAGATGGTGAGTAGTTGTTTTGTCCTCAGAATTTTAGTGTATGTAATAATATGCGATTTAAATTATTTCATACAAATTACCATTCATATACATGTTTAAAGTTGTGTAATGTGTAGTTAATGACCTAAAATTATATCTTAAGGGTGCAATGGTACTGATGGTCTTCCTGGATTTCATGGTCGGGACGGCATACCCGGAGGAAGGGTAACAATAATTCATATGAATTCTCAACAATAGTTTTAGTTATATTCGGTATTTACAAACTTTCGCTATAATGTATTAGGGTCAAGGTGGTCCAGAGGGGGAAAGAGGACTTCCGGGTGACGCTGGAGATGGTAAATCAAAAATTGATTGAAAATTGAACCAAGAAACTATTTAAAAAACTCCCGGTTATGTAAAACTTACCTTATGTTGGTTATTTAATGGTACTAAGCGTATTTCTAATTGTCGGTATCTTGAATATTTCAGGAGGAATAAATTCTGAAGGCTATAAAGGCGATCGAGGTAACTTATATTGAGTATTTAATTGAAATTATTTGGTTTAAAAATTCAAATATAGAAGGACTAATGAAAATTCCTGTTTATAGGCGATGGAGGAGGAATTGGACCGAAAGGGTACCCAGGTAATTTAGCAACAAAATTTTACAGAAATATATTTGACAATTTTTTAGTCTAAAATCTAAAAATTTCTTTTTACGCTTTCAGGGTACAATGGAATATCCGGTATGTTTTTCGAAACTATTCTTTGCGATTAAGTACTCTTATACCAGCAGGACTGATTAATTTATGAATTAAGATAACTGGATTTTAATAATTTTCATAATTATGATTTCAAGGTCTTGATGGTTTGAGAGGCGACATTGGAGATCCAGTAAATTTTCATATTTTAATTTTCTAAAACTATTGCAATTCAATTCACATTTGCAAGTAACCAATGTTTTACTGTTCTGTAGGGTTATGGGGGTTTGTTTGGTCTGCCTGGAGAAAAGGTACAGTCAAATATTTACTACTAATAAATTACGATCAGACACTGTACTATACTGCAAATTAGTTATGTAAATAAATGCTATTTTAATATTGAACCGGATAAAAAATGATTTAAATTGAATTACAGGGAGACCCAGGAGATCAGAAATTTAGTCCAAAAGGTAATTAATAAATAATTATGTGCAGTTGAATTGCTTTTCTAAATAAATGTCCTAAACAATATGCACACATAGACAATTTGCTAATTCATTTTTCGGTATGTTTTAGGTGCAAAAGGAGATCAGGGTCTTTCGGTACTGTTTAAAACTTTTGTTTCGCCATACTAAATAGAAAAGCTTATTTATCGGGCTTTATACAAAGATTTATACACCATTTATAGACTAGCCAATCTAGTTCTATTACATTACATACTAAAAATAAGTTCCAACATGTAAAATATTCTTTATGCACGTTTCTATGCTAATTGATGATAATTTTTCTTTTCACACTTTTCAGGGAGATATGGGACCTCCAGGTAAATTAACTTCAGATACCTACCTGCTCAGATTGTTTCCATACTGTGTAATGATCTTTATCCCTTAAAACATTTTAACTTTCAACTTTTCAGGTCCTGGATACAGTGAACCTCCCCCTGAAATCATATCACTAAAAGGCCCAAAGGGAGAAATTGGAATAAAAGGAGAAAAGGGATCAACAGGTTCTTTGGGACCTCAAGGACAATCTGGATTACCTGGAGCTTCTGGTTTTCCAGGTACGGTTGCTAAAAATGATTCCAAATATGAATATGAAAATACTTACTTACTTAGTGTAAGGATCCTCTTACCAATTTCCATTTTAAACTATTTTCAGGAGACAAAGCGCCAAGAGGAGCTCAGGGAGAGGACGGAAGGAGAGGGAAGCAGGGTAAACAATTTATCCTTATTATTAAATAAAAAAATATAGTGGGTATCTTGAATTCTTTGGTATTAGAATGAAATTCTTATTCAATATATTTTAGGAAGAGAGGGCCCGGAAGGTATAGCTGGCCCGAAGGGTGACAAGGGGGCTCCTGGGTAAGAAATAATTAAGACAAATATCAATAACCTATGAAAATATTTTCTCAAACATATCGCAGATAGTTTAGCTGTCTATTTCATACTTCATACTTATTCTTCATACAGTAATTTTGATTATATGAGTTTGAACTCTGAATTTGAATATACTAGTTATGCTGGAGAATTAGGAGCAGATGGAATAAAAGGAGAATTTGGAGACAAAGTAAGATGCATAATTTGTATTACATTATTGAATTATTTATTACAGCATAACATTAAAATATGAAGGAACAACATTTTGTACCTTCGGAAATAAAATTTATGACTATATTTAATTTTTCATTGTTTTAGTGTCTAATATTTTTTATGTAAATTAAGGGATTTAGGGGACAGCCTGGAGATCAGGGTAGAGAAGGTATAGCGGGTCTATTTACAGACGAAGATGGGCAAGGTACCCCTGGAGAGAGAGGACGACAAGGTTCCCATTAAGTTATTTTAACTTAAAACGTTTGTTCTTTTAATCAGTACAATTAATTATAGTTACAATGCTTACTCGATTTTCTAGGTCCGTCGGGCTATGAAGGACGGGCGGGAGACAAGGGGAATCCAGGTAATTACAAGCGTGTTAATTAAAATATTACAAATCAATAAAAACATGTTGTATTCTCAGGAAACATATAAACATATACCTACAAATACATCCAATAGTAAAAACCTATATCATATTCATAATAATAAAATTAACATAATATTTGCATTTTTGTAAAGGGTTTAATGGTCTAAGTGGAAATCGAGGACAGCCAGGTAAATCACAACAAATCAGAGCAGAATCTTTCTCAAATTATATATTTTCTTTGCGCAGGTAAATAATGTGTATATTTGTAAATATTTTAGGTCCTCCTGGAAGTCAAGGTTCAGAAGGTTAGTGTACCTATTTTTCAAAAACTGGAAAATAAAGCAATTTGTTCTAAAAAAATAAAAAATTGGTTTTACGTAAATTTATAGGACGGCCTGGCCAACCAGGACTTTCAATCAACGGTGAAGCAGGGGAACCTGGTTTACAGGGCCAAAGAGGTCCACAAGGTTATCCTGGTGCAATTGGAGGTTAGTAAAGCAATATAACCTCTTTCCCAATTATGTAATTAAGCAGAAACTGAAATGTCATTTTGCTCGCATAATTCGATTATTCTAACAAGGTTTATATCAGATGCTAGTAAAGTTAATGATTAATTAAGGTCCGGGAAGAGAAGGATTAGCTGGTGTCCCAGGTTTAACTATTCTTGGACCTGCTGGGATAGATGGAATTGCTGGTCGCGATGGATTGGGTAGGCCAATAGCAACATTTAATTGACCAAACTGAGTTTTATAATTTCTGACACAACGTTCTTAATTTCTGTATAGATGGATTACGGGGTGAAAGGGGTGATGTGGGTTTGGAAGGACCCAAAGGGTTTCCTGGACATGGAATAGACAAAGTTGGACCTCCTGGGCCAAGAGTAAGCATAAAAAACGATGGCTAAAATTTTTAATTGACAATTTATTATTTTCAATAGAGATATGAATATTTAGTTTTACATGTCATTTCCATTTTAGGGTCTACCTGGTCCCGATGGAGATCAAGGGTTACCGGGCCTTGATGGGTTTCCTGGAGGTCTTGGCAGGCCGGGTAAAAGTGGAGATGACTGCGGCACATGGTATGCTGTCATTATCGTAGTTACAGTAAAAAAATCTCATTACCTAAATGCATTATTCATCCATGTATTTTAATTTTCTGTAGTTTTGATGGATTTCCTGGAATTCCTGGAGAAAAAGGTGAAGGTGGCTACCCCGGAATGCCTGGAATTCCTGGAGAGAGGGGACTGGTTGGGGAAAGAGGTCCACGAGGCCCTCGTGGAAAGGGCGGTGCTGCGGGATGGTTTGGCTTAGGTGCATAGGTTTTGATTGTAATGTATCATGGATATATTATTTGCTTTTGTGCTATTACCATCAAAATGTTTTACCAATTGCATTTCTAAATGTATTTTCAAGGTGGAAGACCTGGTGCCATCGGGTTAGCAGGATTCCCTGGTGCTAAGGTCAGTTAAAGCAGGATATTATTGTGCAATTTTTGCAGAAATAAAATATTTAAATTCTATCTTAGGGTGACCCTGGAGAAGTCATTATGTCCGGTCCAACCCCTTTTGGCCCTCCTGGTCCACGAGGAGACAAGGTAAATTAATGCTTCAATATCTTATTTCTTATATAACTAGAAGTAATTGTACTAAATAACTAATTTTCTTACATAATGTAACCTACTTACTTATATGAAAATTAACTTAGGGATTTCCTGGAATTGTCGGTCCACGAGGTTTAGGAGGTCCACCCGGAAGGTAACGATGATTCTTGTGTGACTTTTAGTAATAAATTTGTCCCAGTTTCTATTTTTTCATTACCAAATTAATATTTGTTTGAAAACAACAGGCCTGGAGATGAGGGATTAAAAGGAAATAAGGGAGACAAGGGTAGCAGTGGGGACTTTGGACCCTCTGGATTTGACGCTTTACCTGGAAGACCTGTAAGCACTTATACTTAGAACACTCTTTTAGTCAGAAAGATCAGTAATTCGTATTTTACTCTTCTTAAGGGACTAAACGGGACAAAAGGAGACCCCGCAGACAATCTTTATGACCGGGAAAAACTGCGAGGACAACCTGGAATCGATGGATCCAGGTTAACATTTATTCTTTAGCTTTAGTAAGATTATACATTGTATAATGCACTTTGTCATGCATTTGACTTACTTCCATAGGGGATCACCCGGTGATTTCGGTGATATAGGACCACAAGGTATTTGAATTGCTTCTCTATAACATAACGCATTTTTTGTAATTTTAATTTCAATGCGTAATAAATGTTTTAAGGCGAACCTGGAGATGGTCTGGATAATCTTAGAATTGGGGAAGTAGGATCACCTGGATTTATCGGCCTAAGAGGGCCTAGAGGAGATGTTGGCCCTCCGTAAGCAACCTTTTATTTTTGAATATACTGAAAAGTGGGCGAAATAAACATTTTTTTTCATTATATGATGTGTATACTGATTGTAGGGGGACAATCGGATTTGACGGCCTACCAGGCGACATCGGAGAACAGGGTGATATGGTTTTTGGCCCACAGGGTGAACCTGGTTTCAAAGGCTATGTTGGAATCGTAGGTGAAATGGGTCTCAGAGGTGCACCTGGGCCTAGCGGATTAGATGGATTAGATGGGCTTCCGGTAAACTTGCCTAAAATTAAATCATTCTCTTAATCGGAGGAGTTTGTATCAAAGAAATGCCTTATAAATAAATTCCTTAAATATTTTAAGATAATAAAAATGTTGATCTAAATATGAATTAAACAGGGAAGAAACGGACTTAAAGGTGAAAGAGGAGAGATTGGGCTCGGAGTTTTGAGTGGAGATTATGGTTTGTATAATATTCTTGAAAAATTTTGTATTATTTATGTAGGAAGGAGGCTTTAGCAAAATATAATATTCTCAACTATTCTAAAGGTCGACAGGGAGATAGGGGTGAGAAGGGAGAGAGAGGCTATGAAGGTCCAGCTGGAACAGATGGAAGGTTCGGTACTGAAGGGTTTTCTGGTCCAAAAGGAGGAAAAGGAGCACCAGGTATGTTACATCGAACTAGTTCGGAATAAATATTCAGTCTATCCGTTTTAATTTATGTGGACTATTTTAATATTTTCTGCTTTAAAGGTCCTGTTGGATATCCTGGAGATAAAGTGAGAAACATTTGAGATCTCTACTTTTTGTATAAGCTGCACTATTTGTTTATTAAAACTTATTTGACCATTGTTTAACATAATTTTATTGTTATATGTTTTAAGGGAGAAAGAGGCGAAACTACTCCGGGACTACCAGGCTTAAGGGGTTTGCAAGGATTTGCGGGTAATTGCTTAATCATTATGATTTACATAAATGATTTTGAATGCTTTATTATTGGCAGTTGGTCATTTGTTTTATATTCATGAATTTTTGTCTTGGATTTTAGGAATCCCGGGATTGCCAGGAATTTTCGGTCCCCCAGGTACATCAATTCCTCATGTTTCATTAAATGTTCTTAATTCCGAAATATTACGCAATATATATAATCAATTTAATTGTTATTTGTCCTATTTCTAAAATAAAGGCCCTGTTGGAACAAATGGTCTTCCTGGAATAAATGGATTCCAAGGTGCAAGGGGTAACCGAGGCCGGAATGGTGTTAGGTATACTAAGTTTCTCTTTTGATTAAAGTTTCTCTTAATCAGATTAATAATTTAATTTTCTTTCTCAATTCAGAGGACCAGACGGAGACACTGGAGCAGACGTGAGAAAAAATAACCTTATACTATAAGTGTCAACGTGGTTCGTTGTCCCTGATCCATACCTTAATGATTTATTGTCCTAAACTCTTTTACAGGGTCCTCGTGGTCGCGATGGACGTAAAGGATATGTAGGCCCGTATGGAGGCAAAGGAGATCAAGGGGATGTGGGTGAACCTGGAAAGGAAGGTTTCGTAGGTAAAATCGTGATAATTTTATTTCCTGAATTCATCATCTCTCGCTTATGAAAAAATGCTAACCGCAATCTAAATTTTTGACTACCTTGAAGGAGGCAGAGGAAACATTGGATTTAAAGGTTGGAAAGGAGCCCCAGGGGATGAAGGTCTCGATGGTGTTGTTGGAATACCCGGTACTCCAGGGTTTCAGGTTAGCCTTAATGTCAAAACTTAAATCTCTACTTAATATTTTACGACTCCATGAAGTAAAAAGTGGTTATAATAATATACAATATTAAGGGACTGGCTGGTGATCCAGGATACAATGGATTAAGAGGTTTGAATTTGAATTAATTTTGTTGATGAACATTTCTAAGTAAATTGTGTTGATTTATTTATTTATCTTTAATGTTTGGTTTTACAGGAGAACCTGGGGAGGACGCACGATTTGGAAGCGCAGGAGACATTGGCGAACATGGTTTGAAATACAATTCCTTTCTCAAATTTTCTCAATTTTTCTTTATTTATATTTTTGTACACAATTTTTCTAATATTTGCCAGTTATTTTGTGGTTTTTGTAGGTCCAGGAGGTCTAACAGGTTTCAAAGGGCGTGATGGATTACACGGTACAAAAGGGGAAAGAGGAGACTACGGTGCATCCATTCCTGGACCGGATGGAGACAAGGGCCCTCAGGGTGAACCTGGTTATAACGGAGGAGCATCCTTAACGGGCATTAAGGTACTTTCTTTATCAATTTATTTTTATCAAGCAAAGTTATTCCCAAAATCAAAAATTTTCACTAAGGTGAGATTATTAATATTAAGTATCTGATGTCATGTAGGGAATAAATGGTGACATGGGAAAAATGGGATTGAAAGGAGTACCAGGAGATCAAGGACTGCGTAAGTTGTAAAATATAAACATTTTCTGGACTGGAAATATAAAATAATCTCAACTGGATTTTAATTTCAGAGGGACGACGAGGGCTTCCGGCTCAACCAGGTACGAGCCAACTGGCTAACTTGTTTATTATTATTTGTCACGAATTATTTTATTGAATATTTCTTAAATGTGTTCTCAACAGGAAGAAAAGGATTTAAAGGAATGATTGGTGTAATTGGAATACCCGGCACTGTGGGAATAAAGGGGTTTATTGGACTGGATGGCGACCCTGGATTGTTTGGAAGACCTGGTGAATATTTTATATATTTATAAGCGTTGTAATCTTTGACTGTGTAATTGAAATCTTAATTTTAACTTAATTACAGGAATTCCCGGTGAAGTCGGAAGACCAGGAATATCAGGACCAAGGGGACTGGAAGGAATTCGTGGAGATCTTGGAGAGCCGGGCTATGGTCCACCTGGACGATGGGGTGTACCAGGTTGAAAAATCTTAAATGAATTACTGTAATTTTTATAACTGAAATCCTTAATGTATAATTCGTTTAATTTAATGTATAATTAAATTCGTTTAGGGTTATCTGGAATTAAGGGAGTACCCGGTGATCTTGGTGTACCGGGATATCCTGGTAGACAAGGACTCAGGGGAGAATTTGGGGAACCTGGTCTTTTTGGATTGGATGGTGAACCTGGAGATATCGGGCGTCGTGGTGAACAAGGTTAATACAAGCTTTTGAAAGGTCCGTAGAGAATTTTAATATATTTTTCTATAATTTCAAAAATCGTATTTCAGGTCCTCCTGGAATGCCTGCTCCGGCTGGAATTGTGGATGGAGGTGAAACTGGTGAACCGGTAATTTTGTGGACACTCAGATATGTATTATGTAAATTGAATGCTAAAGAGAGTTTAATCTGAATGTGCATTTGTAATTCAATTAGGGAAGACCCGGAAAACTCGGAAGACCAGGATACAATGGCCAAAAGGGTCGCCCGGGTCAATATGGTTTGTAAAATTGTTAAATATCTGTCTCATATCACATATAGATATGTTAGCTATATATTAATGTGCACATGTGTCTTTGTACAAAGGCTTCAATGGTCTTGCTGGAGCACCTGGAGAACAAGGGCCGGTATTCAGAGGATTAAAGGGTATGTCGGGAGATCCAGGATTTCCAGGATTGACAGGTAGACCAGGTTTGGATGGAGTTACAGGAGGAAGAGGTAGACCTGGACTTCCAGGTTTGAAAGGGATGCGAGGAGACGATGGAGAACCTGGAAGAAGTCTTAGCACGTTGTCTGGAGATCGAGGTAGAAAGAATAATCTTTTCACGATACATTCCAAATTATTTTCGTGGTAATTACACATTTTTTCTGTCAATTAGGACCACACGGCGTTAATGGATTACCTGGCCCAAAGGGAATACCTGGCGACAGAGCTTACGATGGATTACCTGGTGTGCCCGGTCGACAGGGCATCCCGGGAGATTCCGGGTACAATGGTTTGTCCGGACTGCCGGGAGACGAGGGCCTTAAGGTATTCCATAAATAAAGCACTTAAATTCTTTGGAAATAAATAATTTGTTGCCTCGTTAAAATATTAATGTCAAAATTTTAGGGAGAGGCAGGAGAAAGAGGGCTACCGGGCTACCCAACACAATTTTTGAAGGGATCTCCTGGTGAAAGAGGAAGGGATGGTTTACCAGGTAGGCAATTCCTAAGTATTATATCATGATGTAATACTTCATTAGTATATAAAAACAACTTTTATTTGATAAATTACATAGGATCACCAGGAAGACAAGGTGCCAGTGGTGAGGCTGGCTTCCCCGGAGTTAAAGGACTACCAGGTATGTTTATCTTCTAAATAGGATACATAAATATTGATGACTGATAAGTAAGTAGTAAACTATGGCTATAGTAAATTAATAATTTATATCCACAGACAAGGATGATAGAACAATGCATGAGTACAAATAAGAAAACACTGGTCCGTTAATTAAATTATAAATTGTTCTTGTAGGTATTGATGGACGAGAAGGACGACCGGGATTACCTGGTCTTGCTGGTACTAAAGGAACAAGGGGAGATTTTGGTAATTCAGGATTGGCAGGACGTCCGGGTCGTCAAGGTACGTTCAAATTCTACCCCTGATGTCACCTCTAATTATGGAGGGATGCTCATCTGTAATATTTATTTATTGCAAAATTTAGGATCTGGCGGATTACCCGGAGACGACGCACCACCGGGTCCTCCACCCCGCTCCAGAGGATATTTCTTTACGCGTCACTCTCAATCAGTTAAAGACCCCGACTGTCCCACTGGAAGTCATAAATTATGGACGGGCTACTCTCTTCTTCATTTAACTGGAGATGGAAAAGCTCAAGGACAAGATTTGGGAGCTCCTGGCAGCTGCCTCGTCAAATTCTCAACAATGCCTTTCATTTTCTGTAATTTGAATGATGTCTGCAACTACGCTTCTCGGAACGATTACAGTTACTGGCTAAGTTCCTTCGAACCCCTACCCATGATGATGACACCTATCACGAGTATTGAGATTAAGAAATATGTTTCTCGCTGTGCTGTTTGTGAGGCACCAACACATGTGATAGCTGTCCATAGCCAGTCTGTTGATGTTCCAGATTGCCCGGCTGGGTGGTATTCTTTGTGGAATGGATTCAGTTTCATTATGGTGAGAAACAATATTGATTTAGATTTATCATTAATTTTGACATACCTAAGTATGTATATTGTACATACAGAGGGAATATACTATGGAATCCTGTGCTTTCTCTTTTAACATAGGAATTTCATTTAAATCTTTTACAAATTCTGTAATCTTGATTTCATATATTATTGACACTCTGTATGTACTTATTAAGCTATTAGCTGCACTTGTGTATGTGTTGATTGATTATACACGGAGAAAGTTCTTTCGCTAATGGATTGAAAGTTTTCTTTCACAATGATGGCTTGATGGCTAAATGCTATATAAATGTTCGATATGATCGACATTATTGACAAATGACCCACTTCATTCGTTCTTCCATTAATTGTCATTCATATTATGACGCAATGGCTGATACGAAAGCAGCAGTGAAAGTTTTAAACGAGCCAAGCGTATTAAGTGAAAGCTCTGTGGAATCCCCACGGTATTCTCTTAGGTTGCCCATTTTCCTTAGTGAAAGTAAATTTTCTTCAGAGAAAGTTATTTTCTTTCTGGTATTTTCATTACTTTAAACACAATTTTCATTGGTGGGATCAGTACACTCTTTTTACACAACAATAACCATTTCGAAAATTATTTTTCCACTTTATATGCAAAGTGAAAGCTGGAAGAAATCTTTTTTAATAGTTCGATACTGATATATGATAATTATGATATACTGCTTGATGTGATATACATAATGTAGGTTAATATGGATAAGTTCATCAGATAATTAGATGAATTTTCGTAAAATGTCTATAATTAATTAGAAAAGATAATGATATTGATGATTCTATACATTTTTTCAGCACACGGACGCTGGTGCCGAAGGCGGAGGACAGCCATTGGCATCCCCTGGTTCTTGCCTTGAATTCTTTAAGCCTGTTCCTTTTATAGAATGCATTGGTCAGGGACGATGCAATCTATTCAGTTCAGCCTTTTCATACTGGCTGTCCACAATCCCAGAAAATAAACAATTCATGAGACCCCCACAAGAAACGCTAAAAAGTGGCAGTCATGAAACTAGAGTTTCACGTTGCTCTGTTTGTGCAAGAAGACGCCCCGATGTTAAAATTCCTGGATTATCACCATCAACTTCAGGCGATGCTGATTATACTTTAGAAAAAGATCCAGATAGCATTTGGGGATAGATAAGCAATAACAAAATCGCAAAAGAGCTTTAAAGCAATTAGGGATAATTTACCGGTAATTTGTGCGTTTAACTTTTAGAATTACTTAAACCTAAGGAATTTATGTGCATGTGTGTTCGTTACTTTACTGTAGTTAATTGTATATAAAAATGTAGAATCATTTTGATTGCCTAAACTTCGAGACTTTGCTAATACGGACACTTAACTGTAAAAATACCTTCTTGTATTTTCAGAGTTTTACTATTGTTTACATGAATTTACTGACACTGCCATTTTATCTAGTTATTTGTTTACTAATTGTGTACTTACTCAGAAAAATTACTTTACTACTACACTTTCAATGCATATATAAATGTAAATATAATTATTACTTCAGCTATTTCTACTATAATTAATTTCATAATAAATGAACGATTGAAAACCAGGTTGACAATTATGTGACAATAAATAATAAAGATTTTGTACTCGTACTTAATTATCTGTTAATTAGCTATTTATTTCAATTATTTCAGTGTTGTAATGTATTTATGTATTCTGCTTCAGGCAGTAAATAAATATCTATTCTTTCACATATTTACTATTTACCATATAGCATATAATACCCAATTTCATATTCACGGATTTTTACCTCTGAAAGTTAATTTACTGCTTATTTCTATTAGGTAATAAATAAATAAATGCATCATTGCAGAATTATAATAGCACTCATTACAGCTAAATTATTTTTACACTTCCGAAATTGTTAATTACCTAGATTACCTACCTATAGTTAAGTTAACATTTGCTACCTGAAAATGATATACTTGCAGACAAGTACGATATATCCAAATTAAAATTTGCAATTACATACTTTTGTGACGCAATGTCCAAAAAGGTAATGTTTTCCACAAATGAATTTGCAAGCTATAAATTATCATCTGCAAACTGTTTTGGGGCTTGAAATGAAATTCGCGTTTTGAACAGAGCACACTTCTTTAAATGGGTACTTTATACATTTTATTATATTTTTACTAACTTTTACTCAGAAATTAATCCTTCTTTTTTCCAATAATGTATTCATCGAATAATTTGTATATTACTCCGAGTGTTAGGGCACCGACCACAGCACCTTGGGCAGCAAGTCGAGTATGAATTAAATATACTGATAGCTTTTGCTGGCGAGTCTTGAATTTGTAAATGCTATATCCTAATGCGCTCAAACCCCCGACAATTCCTGAAAAAAAGCAAACACTTTCATAAAATGGACGCATTATCCAATTATCTTATTTATTTCTCCAAAAATTATGTTAACCTAAATATTCCAAACACTTATTCCCATAACGTATAATTGATAATATAGAGAAGCCAAATATTTACCTATAGCGACCATTGGGTCGTTTTTAACCTTTTGAAGGAATTTTGAATTGTCCTCATCCGCTACAGATTCAAACCCCTCCTATGGGTAGGTATTAATAAAAGTGATTGATTGTTGATTTTTAAAGTTACAATAAAATACAAACAAGAATTACTAGCTGCTTTCAACAAATACAGATATATAAATATATACCAAGATGGTATGCATGCATACATATACAAATTGTGATTTATATGTAGGAATTAAATGTTTTACTGTTATTGTACCATATAATTAGGCGCCGGTCCAGGTGGGTGACTCATTTTAGTTATTTTAAGTACTCCTTCAACACAACTTTAGTTAATTAGTATTCCTTCCGGTAGAAAGATAGCTCCAGCTCCTATACCGTACCGTGTTTACAAAGATTTTATTATTTTGAAATGTGTGATTTACTTTAAGCTAAGTAAGTAAAATGTTTCAAGAACTGAAGAATTCCAAGTGCAAGTGCAAAATACAATTCCTTATCAACTTCTACTGCACATATGTAGATAAATAAATTGCTTAACTAAAATGTATTGTGTATATCTACTAATGTAAGTAACCGAAACAGAAATGCAATTTACTTATTTCAACCTGATGCAATATCAATAGATAATTATACCACATGCGTTGATTAGCATACTGACCTGCTGATCCGATTGCATAAAGTCTTGTGTACCGTGTGTTTATGTACAACTCGATCTGTTCCTATTTCCTATGAGAGCTAAGCTATAAGTGCAAGTGCATATGTATATAAACTTATGACAGAAAGTGTGTATGCACGTATATCGTTACTCTACTTACTAGTAAATATTGATATAAATACTAAAAGGTTTAATTCTTTAATTAGAGACTTGAATATTTATTTCGTCTATTTATAAACTAGTGCAATTACAAAATATATAGGACCTATGTACATACATACATCTAATATTATAAATACATAGACTAAATACATGTAAAGTTCACTTCAGTCAGGTTCTAACTAAACAGTTCCCCGGTTGGCTACACACATGTGTTCATTAAGAACATCATTCACATGTGCACACTAAGCGCTTGTGTTCACATAAAAGTGGAAATGAATTACCTAGCAAAAATTAGTAAAATACGTTTGGAACAATAGGTTAGGATATAGGATGTAAATCGGTAATGATATTGTAAAATTATAATGTTCATTTAACTCATAGTTACACAGATTAATATTTTTAATACTCGAATAAATCGACTAGCCCTACATCTGTACTAACATTGATACCAAATACACATTTACACATCAAATTGTATAGTTTTACACAACCCTGCATATATCTGCATTGTGGTTAAATAAATAAGACATATCTTGTTTTACGGAAGTTAATTAAATATTTTCTTCTTCTGTTCGCTGAAATAATAATTGAAATAGAAATAATGGCAGAAAGTGGAGCCCACTTGACTGGCACCCTTAGTAATACATCCCGACCCTCTATCTTTGAACTAGTTTCACAGGAAAACTTCGGATTTGCCCTTCGACCCGCAGTTCTACACATAGTTAAAGTAAATACTGAGTACATACTTGTTTTGGTTGTTTAAATATCCTAATGTCTACGTACAACATAAGGCAGAAATTAATATAAATACTGTTACGTATATACGTATGTATGTAATTTACTAGTAGAATATTTCATAATGATTTACAGTATATGTAATTTTGTATATTTTGTAGACTTTAGCAGAAAGAAATCCATCGGGACATGTTCCATTCTTTTACCGACACTTTGACGAGGTGTATCTGGTTTTCGATACATTCGTGCAGTGGCACTATATTCTTACACGAGGTAAGTTGGCAATCAAAATAAAGTTTGTGAAAACTTTCCTTGCAAATATTTTATACGAAAGTGAAAGTCAGTGTTTTTTAGAGTTGATTATGTAGTATGATTCATTTGCAATTTTAGGAGCAACTTTAAGTGAAGCATTCTACGGCTTGGAAAGAAAGCTTGATTCTTCTAAAAATAAATTAGTTCGTATAAGGCTATCATACGCTTTCTCCGTATTAGCACCCTACATTTACAAGAAAATCGACCAAATGTACAGAAAATACGTATCCGAAAATTCAGAAAGGATATCTGGAGGAGGGATCCCACCAATTGTTCACATTTCGGTAAAAAATAACTCCTAGTCTTACTAATAAATAGGTTAATTTCAATGCTAATTACTTTGGATCCAGAATGAAAGTATTGTGAAAGTTTTAAATGGTATTTCTATTAAAAAGAGAAAGTAGTGTCTGCGAAAGTTTTAAATTGGTTTGAATAACTTAGATTTCTTTCAAGATTGAATAGTTTAATAAAATTTTAAATTAAAGTATTTGTTTGCCCTCAGATACTACCGTCAAAAATCCTGGCTTGGTATCCGTATATGACTACAGCGATTTCCTCAGTCAATTTGTATTACCTATTAGCTTTCGTGTTTGGTTATTCTGAATACCATAATTTCTTCTTCCGTCTTCTTAAAATGAAACTCTGTTACTCCAGTTCAGAACGGTTAAGATTTGTGGAGGAGAAAGCAAATGAAATTTTTCAGCCTGAATTATGGAGGTAACACTTTCACTTGCAGTGGTTTACTTGGTGTGTGAAATTAAGCTGAAACTAAATTATATTATTTTAAGGAATCCGAAGAAAGTTCCAATACTTGTACTGAGAGCATTAGGAGAAAGTGTAATGCTCTCTGTAGAAATTGGATCATTTTTCGTCCAATTCTTGGATTGGTGGTATAACGATGATTCTAAGGAAAGAATTCAGCTCACAGCGTTGCCCATCCCTCCAGCTCCACAAGATACAAATAGCATTCCTCCAGTAGACAGCAATAAATGCCCACTTTGTAGACAACCATTTAGAAATCCTACAGCTCTTTCTACTAGCGGGTTAGACATTTATATTTCTTATTCCTACTGAGTACATTTTCCTACATAAAATATCTAAATAAATTATGTCGCATTTTCAGCATTGTGTTCTGCTACGGGTGTATCACTCCTTATCTTAATCAAGAACAAAAATGTCCGGTGACTGCCCTTCGCTCAAATATGAACCACCTAATTAGAATTTTTTAAGAATTACTATCAAAATGGCAAAAACTACATATCTGTGTTAAAATAACCACCTATAAGTACTTACTGTATGAAAGCAATATTTTCGCACTATACAAGAGAACTGTTATATGCCAAAGTCAAGAAATACTTAAGGTTAGTTAGTTAGTTAATGACAATAATGTGCAAGGGAAATTCATGTGATTTTATAAATGAAAGATGGTTTATTGTATCCTTATTAACATCAGTGTATAAATAACGTGTAAAGAAAAGCGAGGTTTCTGGCATAGTGTCGGTAGTTAGTAAATCGTTATCGTTGCCTCATTGCCAATGGTCCGAGCCATTACAACACTGATTTTCAAACACAAACAGTAAGAAATGTGTAAAATGGAATTATTATTATATAAATCCATTCGTTATTTATTTGTCACTGAGACTCAACTCACCTGTAGTTTCACTGAGTTCTCTAGGGGGTATATCATCAAACAATTCAAGAAGATCGTGCTTCTTCTTCAACTTGAATATACATTCTTCTAACTTTTCTATAAAGTAGTCTACGTCTGCTCTAGTCATTCCTATTGTCGCTGCAGCTGTGATGTAGGGGAACAAATATTTTTTGCAATGTGCACCCCAACCTGTACAAAAATCATCATTTGTTTACCATTTCTGAAAAAGTGGATATTTTATTTTAAAATGTTTAAATGCAGTGATATTGCTTACTCACCTTCAAACTCATAACCTTCAATGACATTCCTCTCATGAGTCGTTATTACACGGGAGCCACATACATTACGAAGAAATAACATTGATCCTAATTCTGTGAGGACAACATTTCGTTCTTTGGTTTCCAGACCGGCTCCCAGTCGTTTCAGAGTTAAGGCTACAAAAAATAAATTACTATAATGAGCATCCTAAGAAATTATATAAATGAAGTAAGATTGCTTGGATTTAAAAAATTGTTCATACCGAGAGAAATTTGGTTTCCTGGATTTTCAATTACGTGTTCGCCAAACTTATGGCCCAACGATTTTAATCTGGCTTTGAGGTATTTATAGTTTTCTGATCTATCCTTTAATAGCTGAGTATAATTATTAGATCCCATGGATAACATTGTTATGAAAACATCTGTCACAGGACTAGAAGATGCACGGCCTAAAAAGACAATAATAAATAAATAAGAAAGCATACTGCGTAGGTATGTACTTTTATCTCGAGTTGGCACATTATATATCGGTATTTGGCAACTTACCAGCGTAATTTCTTCGAACTTTATTGAGGAGCTCCTCATCGAATCCTGCGACGACGGCCCCTCCTACAGGAACAAGAAGGTTCTTATCGGTACTTTGGACGAAAATATCAAGTCGTCCAAACCTGTTAAATTAGCAAGTTTCTTTTAATAATTTGCTGAAATAGAACGAGAGTTTACAGCATAACACCAAGCTTAAGTTTGTTGAGCTAGGAATAAAAATGTTTGAAATACTTACTTATGAGCTTGCTGAATAGCAAAAGCACACTTCCCACTTTGAAGACCGTAGGCATTGTTGACGACATGAAAGACATTGTTTTCCTTGCAAAGCAATGAAACTTGTTCCAAGTTATCACAAGATCTTGGAGAGAAACAACTCGTGGTGGTCATCACACAAAGAATTTTCGGCCCGTATAGGCTGAGCATATCTGTAATACTGTTTACGTTTGTCTGGAGCTCTTCCCCATTCAGAATTGGCTCAATTATTAAGGGTTCCAATCCTGAAGCCAAGTTTTACATTTAGAGCATCCATTATTGTCATGCAACAATGCAACGAACTATATAGTATGTATTTAAGTATTTAGGAACAAGTAATAGTAAAGTTACCTGCAGTTAGAATACTTTTAAAACAAGACTTTTGATCAATGCGGGGCCAAATCACATATTTCCCCTCTGGCCTGTCCTTCTTAAGTGTAAGAAGAACTAAAGCTAATGTCATTCCAGTGGCCATTGGGACTAGAAAAGCATCCGTGACTTTACGGGAGGCTTGCATTTTGCATAAGTCTAAAAGTAATTCATTTGTTAAAGCATTCATAAGGCTTGAGCCAGTCGCTTTTGGTTGTACTTCCGTCAGATTTCCTGAGCGTCCTATTCCATGACTCAGGCGAAAGTGGCGTTTAGCTACCAGGGCTGAAAGCAAAGTTATAAAGTTTTAAATCTGAAGTAAAGAGTAAATGTAGTCCTAGTCTAATTCGATTACATAAAACAAAGGAATAAGTATAACAACAAAGTATGGCGTAAATTATTTTATAGAACAAAAGGAATTATTCATACATGAATATATTCGTCCTTCTCGCTCTCCAACTCCACCTCTAGACGGGAAATTATTGCTATCCATTGAGGCAAGTTCATTTAAGAACAATTCTACAGATAAGTCGTCCCAACCATCCTTAGGCCATTTTCTCTGTAGAAAAAATCAGAATTATTAGTATTTCTTCCTTAATTTAGTACATTTCATATGCCAAACAATTTCAATAACTCCTAACGGTATCATCTATTCTATTTCTATTATCATTACCTCTTCAATTAAAGTTCGAAACATTTTAGCTCTTGTTTGGAAGGTTTGAAGTCCCTGTCGAAGGTTAGTTTCCGGAACCAATCTCTCCCCAGCGGACTGGTAAATGTCGTGGTGGTTCATTATCGAAAATTTCATTCGCCTAAAGAATCTAAAAACAATTTAAGTAATTAAGTAAACAACACTTAACAAAATTAAAAACAAAAAACACCAATTATGCTAAACTCGATTCTAAAGAATGAGTACTTACATCTACATTCTACATCAAACTTAAACCACATCTAATACTATTTTTGTTACATTCAATTCATTCTTTTAGAATACAAGACAAATTAAAAAAAAATGACAACAGAGATAAATAGATGCCTTTACCAAAATTGAAAATTATTGATTTAACTTACACACCCACAAAGCTAACAAGGATAGGATATTGTTTGTATTGTGACAGTTTCAGCTCAAGGGAGAGCAAAAAATGGGATACTGTGTTACATAACGTTATCTAACAAATACTTCCGTAATAGGGTCAAGTTTGCAAAATACTATTTTGTGCATGCGTACACTTAAGCTACTGTATAAATACAAATCTAATTAAATTAGGACTTTCGCACTGACCTATATTCTTACCTAAACGAAAACCAAACCACTACATTATACTACATTTGCAAAGAAACCTTAAAATCCGAATTGGGATTCAGTTGTGCGGAAGGTAAACAGAAAAATGTCTAACCCGAATTGGGCTACGAATATAAAATGTTTATCTGGATTTTATCGATCATGATGATCCGGAGCACCTTGTTTGCTACGTTGGTTTCGTGTTGATGTCTCTACGTGATGTGATGATGTGATGTGAGGAAATCCCAATTTGCTTTGAAACTCTACGCTCTTCTCGTGACTTTGTTTACAATGACACTCCATATTTCATTCACAACTCTTGCAGCCAACTCTGATCATCTTGTTGCCCCAAGCTTGTAACTTTCTCCTGCTCCCGATTCCTACTTGTTATGCAAGAAGTTGCTGGAGAAGTTTTGTAACTTTCACTTTTGAACATGGAAAGAAAGTATCAAGTACAATATACCTCTTTACACTTTTATCCATTTAATCCTATAAACTTTCTGCACAATATACTCGCCCAAATAATAGAAAAACATAAAAGAAACCTTACAATACCTTTTAACGTAATATATATCAGTAATATAAGAATGTATATCTATAAGTAAAATAGAAAGGATGCTGCACTAGACAGAAATAGAATAAGACAGCTCCAAAACAGTTTATGCTAAACAAAGTGAGGCTTTGAGACTACAAAGCAAAGTACAAAGCACTATGCAAAAAGGAAAGAGACTACCTACTTAGATTTACAGAGAATACTGACAGGGCAGGTAGAAGAACAGAATCATTAAATATTTAATTACAAATGAAAGAGATGGGTATCTTTGTCTAAAATGTAATTGGATTAATCCGGGCCTACAAATGTAACGTAATAAGCTTTCTCTTACAGAGAAAAGTGCACGTGTGCTTTCACCAAATAGTCTTACTTTTACGATTTAGCATTTCGCTTTTAGTTGGATGTTTCACTGATCTTGGGATTGTTGTTTCTTTGATCCAGTTGGTATAAATTGCAATAAACCATTGCAAAACAGAGGTGCAACAAAATTATGAAACCTAACAAGTGTAAATGTGTAGGACTAGGACTAGATATTTAGTATTTCAAAAACAAAATTTAAACAGCCTACTTACTTTGATTTTGATGACAAAAAGTTTACAGGTTTAATTGTTAAGTGACGACTGATTGCCAGTTTGTCTCATTGAATGTGAGCAAAGAACTAGAAAATATTAAGTAGTAGTAAGTAAGGGAATTTTAGTGGGAAGCCCATTTTATAGCAGGTAATTAATTTAAAGGTACCTTACCTAACCATTATTAGAGTTACGATTAATTACTCTGTGATTAGTCGGATTCAGCATGTATTAGCTTTTGTACATAATTTTTCCCATCTATAATTGAGAGAATACATGGGCGAGCAAGCAAGGAGATCGAGACAAGCTCTAGGGCACCGACAGACTTTGTCATACCCTTGCATAATACGCCAGCTTCTAACCAACCTTATCACCAATATTCAAATCCGGAGATGAAGAAGTAGTTCTGAAGTTCGGGAAGATATTAAAGAATTGTTACACAAATTAATTATAGCTAATAAATTATTATTATACAACTTATCGTTAGTATTGTTATGGTTGACGAAGGTGTAAAGAAAATCGTTGACGATGGGCTGTCTAGTTTGAAAACAATGTTATATTATGCTCTTCTTCCTGTGGCCCTGCCTTTTGTTGTTTTACACGAAATGATTTCTTGGATACAAAAAATAAGGGGTTTTAACAATCGTAGCATGGAAAAAAAGGTTGGTTAATTATTTATTAATTATATGTACGGATAATTACGAATGAGGAATCGTATTTCATATGTTGTATACGCTACGACTCACCTCCTTTATTTTGGAATGGAATTGGAATTATTAATCTTATTCAATTTTCTTTTTTAATTTCATTTTTAAAGGTTGTTTTGTTGACAGGAGCAAGTTCAGGAATTGGGGAGGGACTTGCTCATGTGTTCTATAAAGCCGGGTGTCGTCTCATCTTAGCGTCCAGGAGAAAGTCAGAGTTGGAAAGAGTGAAAAATGATTTAGTTCGTCTTAAAACGGTATGTATGGAATTATGGAATGTGTAATTTTCTTACAGTTGTATGTAGTTGTAGCCTTGTACCAGTATTGTTAATATTAATATTGTATATACTTGTAATTTCATTTATAAGCAAGAATCTATTAGTATTTAGTGAGCTAAGAATTATTTTAGGCTCGTACAAGTT